>QFEN01000248.1:3809-40345 GCA_003316125.1 Auricularia polytricha
ATTGTATCATCGTTTATTCGATATGGGACACTGCTCACCCAAATCAGCTCAAACTATAAACCATTCTCAGATGGTTACTCCGGTAATGGTAGCACCGACCTACCTCTTGTCCGAATGTCAAAGCTGAGATTATCGTAAGGATACCAGCGGTGCTTTAATACTACATATCTTGCTCACCCCAGTCGTATATCACTGCAGCAGATGCGGCAACTGCGCAACCACAGTAAAGGTCAGAATTTGACATCACCGACATATCGAAATGGCTTTCCGCGAACCTACACAATAGCTGAAACCACACAACTCATTGATCAGCGGCCACCAACTGGGATCATCTGAGACGAAGGGCATGATGTTGAATGGGAGCGATCGAGTAGCGACCTTGGTGGACGTATATCCGAACGCCGCACAGGTTAAAGGCTATCCGTGATTTTGGGAACTTGATTCCAAATTCCAATGCCGTTCTCGTGATGCATTGATAGTATTGCCACACTCGGATCGGTTCAGGAGTTCCAAACATCGGCGCGATCATGTGGTTCGAACACAGGTCCAGGCGACACGCAACAATCAAAAAAGCCGCATGCCGTCTCAATTTGAGAATGAGCACCCTGACCCAGACTTGGGGAGTGTAAGTGCAGGTAATCGTTCATTGACAAGATCACGCTGTCGACATGACAAGTCAGAATTATATGGCTTTGAAACCCTGCAAACAGATAACTCATCTCTCCCACCAGGGTGCTATCACCACTGCAACGCCTCTGAACACGCCCCAGGCTGGCAGATACCTAATCCAGTACACCCTCAAGCACTCTCTGCTTCGGTCATCGGGCTACATCATCATAATGAAGCGAAACCGACGGTGACCCCACTCCAACCATCATCAAATTAAGTTAATAGTCCACTGAACGATCGATGTTGGGTGACGGCAAGATACGATGATCCTGATTGATTGGTCTGGAGAATGATGAAAAAACGACTCGGACAGGAGGCTCAACTTGAAGTCTTCTTACGGAACTTCGGAATTAGAAGAGTACACGCTATAAACACTTGTCAACTTACGACCCTGCCAGTGGCCCTGAATTCTCAGCACCACATCGGAGCGACGTCACTCTGCTCGTGTCAGTTAGTGCATGAACGCTCTCCGTACTCGTTCCATGATGCCAAAATTTTGCAAAGTACCCATTTCTTCATTGCCCCTGCCGCCATCGAGCCACATCGTGACACATAACCTTACCCCAGATCCAGTGACGGGCCCGAGTCCAGCAGAATTCTTCTCTGATGTCTTGCATAACAAACCAAGTCTACAGAGGCGTGCAAGGCTCCTCTCTAAAGAAGCGCACTTCTCATATGTGAATCCAATGCCACTAGAGTTTCCCTATGAAATCACACCTCCTGCCGTCGTCGAGGACAAGGCTGGATACATCGAGAAATGGCTCAGCGAGCGCGAAGCTCGTCATCCGTCCCCAGTTAGCGGCCAAATGCAGCCTTCATTGAACAAGTATACCCCCAAGCTGAGAGATAGGAAGAGGGAACTCATCGGGTTGTCTCAGACATGCCTCAGAGACTGCCTGCCACATCTAGACGTTGGCGATGCTTTTGAAGTGCTAGGGAAACCAGCCTTGGCCCCTTTGTTAGAAGAAGAGGTTGTTGCTTCGACCTCTTCACCAGAGGCTGAGGCTATCCGCCAGGAAATGGTGGACGTCTTGAGCGGCCATACCGTTCTGATGGCGCCCGAGTCCAGCTCGAATCCTAGCTTTGCGCCCTGGTCTGCCAGGTACAGCGGCCACCAGTTTGGCGTCTGGGCTGGTCAACTTGGTGACGGTCGTGCCATTTCTATCCGTCAGTCATCTATCCCACGTCCGCTCCAGGGCATCTTAACAGGCTACTAGATGTTACACCACACCCCAAAGACGCTGAAACCACGTACGAGCTACAACTGAAGGGTGCTGGGCGGACACCCTTCTCCCGTACTGCGGATGGTTTAGCTGTTCTTCGCTCATCCATTCGAGAATACCTCTGCTCAGAAGGTAACACTTTGAACGACACCACCAAGCTTCCACTAACGACATCATAGCCATGCAGGCACTCTCGATCCCGACTACCAGGTCATTAAGTCTGATATCCCTCCCCGACTTGCCAGTCATACGAGAGCGCGCAGAAACCGCATGTATCTTCACGCGTGTTGCAGAATCATTCATCCGTATCGGCAACTTCGAAGCCCTCAGCCCTCCATCGAACACTTTCTTCTTCGGTGGCGGTCAGCAAGACGCCGACTACGAGGCTTTGCGCAAGCTGGGTGAGTGGACTGCGAGGAGAGTACTAAAGCTCGAAGGGATCGACTGGGAGGCCGGTGATGCTTGGGGTAAAGAGCTTCTCCTTGATGTTGCAAGACGAAATGCACGGATGGTGGCCGCTTGGCAGGCCTATGGATTTATGCATGGCGTCATGAACACGGACAAGTGGATTTCTCTTCCCACTCCCAAGTTTTAGACCACTAACTATTTGGTCTCAGTGTATCAATTCTGGGGCTGACGATAGATTATGGCCCATATGCATTCATGGACGTCTTCGACTCTTATCACATCTGCAACCATAGTGATGGAGAAGGTCGATACGCATACAAGGTGGGTGAAACGACATTGACATCCACTTATACGCTGACACCCAACGCAGTTTCAGCCAAACATGATGTTGGTCTTACAACTGTCTTCTGACATTCTAACAACACACTTTCAGCGTTTACGCCTGTCGTGCTCTCCTCGATGCACTCTCCCCACTCATCGGCGCAGAAGCCGCCCAGGGCAACAAAGCAGTCCAACCCGGCTGGGCATCTTCAGCCACGCTCGAAACACTCGTCTCATGGCGCACAGTAGGCAAAGACCTTCCTAAAGTAGAAATGGAACACATTCTCGAAGAAACCTGTACCACGGAATACGGAAACCTGATGCGCAAACGTCTGGGACTTCGTCGTCAGGAGAAAACAGACCAACGGGAGATCGTGCAACCGCTTTTGGACTTGATGGAGGCGCAGCAGTTGGACTTCCATGGCACTTTTAGACGGCTTGTGTTTTTCCATACTGGGTTGCTGAAGGGAGACAATAGCGGGAGAATGGAGACGTTCATCAAGGGGATCTTGAGCGGGACGCCTGATCCGGACCGCATGGACCATGGCAAGGCTACTGAAGAATGGATGGCTTGGTTAGACAAGTACAGCGCGCGGATTGAAAGCGAGCGCCATGGGCAGGAGTGGGCTGGTGAGGTTGATTTTGACAGTGCCAGACAAGACGCTGCCAAAAGTGCGAACCCGCGTTTTGTGCTTAGACAATGGGTGCTTGAGGAGCTCATCAAGAAAGTCGAGGGGGACCATGACAGTGGGAAACGTATCATGGCTAAAGTGATGCAGGTGAAACGGCCATCATCTATGTGCGATTGACAGCAGCTCACCGTGACCTTGTAGATGGCGTGCAAGCCTTTCGAACCATGGGGAGCGGAAGGTGATAGCACACCAGGCGATGATCTCCCAGCAGAGATAAGAGAGGAGAGGCGTTTGTGTGGGCTAGGAGATAAGAGACTTTTGGGCTTCCAATGTAGTTGCTCAAGTTGAAGTTGGTCAGAGGATATCTATTATCAACCAACAACCGCAGGCTACCAACATGGGCCCCGAGTAGTGACAATAAATACTATAACAGATCTACCGCAGAACATCTTGGGACAAAGCGCAGGATGGATAGCGAGTAGTAATGCACAAAATGTAACACAACAGGGAGATAGCTAAGCGCGAAACAAGCTGCTTCAATGTGAAGTTTCAAAGAGTGACAAAGTGGGAGGGTGAAAGTCGATACCGGACCGTAGAGCGCCCATGAAAAAACTTGGAAGGTGGGATGCGCGAGGAACAAATATAAAATAATGTATACGCACTCAAGATGGCGGTATGTTTGGAAATATTAATAGAAAGCAAAGCGTGTTGTTTTTGAAAGTGGATCATCCGAGGGGAACTTGCGTTGGGGGGTATGGGAAGGCTGTCACGCTCACGGCGTCGACCTCGTCACAAGACATGATCGTCGAGTTGTGGGAATAATGCGATGATCGCATAGACGCCACGCGTAGACCTGCCTCAGCTGACATGTCTAGAGCAGCGATGAGTGATTGCATAGCGTGGGAATTGTTAGAGCTGGTATCCGTAGCGCTATTTGAGCGAGCTTCAAGGAAAGGTCTCGAAATGGGAGCGTTTGAGTCAGCAAAGGGATTGGATTCGGGTGTGGTGTTAGCAAGGAGCGTGCGCCTTTGGGGTTTCTCCTGTGCGTTGAAGAATGGGTTAGTGACGCGTCGGCTAACGCCGCTCTTGACGGAAGCTGCATCCGCGAAAGGATTGCGTGAGTCGGCCGCTTCTGACATCTCTGAGCCATATACATCAATGTGGCCAACTTCTGCACTCTCCCAACGATGTGACCCAGACACGGTCGCAGGTGGCGTGAATTTCGCCATGGTCATTGTAGGTGACATGGTGCCAGATAAACGTGAGCGCGCGGAGAGGAAAGAATCCCCACCGACAGTATCGCCGTCCCACGAGATGGTTGGCACACCATCAGCTTGGGTGCGGCCCACAAAGCGTTGTGCAGGTGGAGGTTTGGTAACAACCACGTAACCTGCTTCAGCAGGTTTGGACGCCATTTCCTCAGCCAAGCCAGGATGATACTTGGCAAAATGCTGCATCGTGCCAATGGACTCGCGGTTTCCATGGCCATTAGAAGACTTTTCTCCAGAGGTTGTGCTGGGCGTACGGTTGAACATCGCACCCAGTTTCTCCATCGGCCCCGATGAAAGCCTTGGTATCAACGGCGGCCCATTCTGTTGGTCCTCCTTGTCATCATCTAGACGATCCCAAGGCTGCAAATGAGAACGACGGCGGGACAGATTGTTTGTAGCATTGCGGGACTGCGAAGCAGGGGAAGCGTTCCCACGGCGCTGCGGCTTTTGTCGCCTTGAACAGTGAATCGCCAAAGAGATAACCAGTACGAGTACGATGAATGCGCCGACGCACGCGCCAATGACTGTACCTAATGATATGTTATTGACAGAAGAGGAACTGGGTGAGATGGTCGTAGTAGATGCAGGTGATGACGAAGTCGGTGGTGGGGACGGTGTCGAGGAGGCGAGTTGAATGCCCGTAGCGGAACCCGAATCAGTTGCTATTGCGGTGTTTTGGACGAGAGCAGTTGCGGTTGGTGAGATGTTGGTGACTATCACGGAACCTGAGACGCCACCAAGGGTCTGTCGTTTTCGCAGGATATTATTGCGATGTTGGGACATGGTATGATGATGATTACAACGGAGATGATTGAATTCAAGAAAAGAGTGTACCGCAGAGTCCCCGCAGCGGAAGGGAGTGAGAGCAACGTTTGGAAAGCACTACGAAAGAAAGTGGTTATGCGTGGACGATAAGGCTTGCTGACGAATAGGTTAATACATAGATACTCAATCGAACGATGATACTTACAGTCGATCGAGCAAGCAAACGCTTTGGACGTCGCTGCTCGTTGAGGGCCGCCGTGGTCGCTGTGGCCAGCAGTGTTGAAGAACTGTAGACAACGGAGAAATCAAGCAAGATTAATAATTTTAAAGAAACGTCCAGTTCGGTACTACAGGTAACGACACATCACAATACACCCGATCCGCCGCGGCAGTCGGCTTTTTTACGGATGGCACAAAATACGATCATGACAACTGTCTTCCTGGAGTGTATATTAATGTCATGGCGATAATCTAAAACAAACGGGAGAAAGCAATGGTCTACTCCAGCATAGTGACAAACCACCCAGGGCCAGGTGAACCAACAATGGAAGGAAAATCCGAGTCGTTCCTTTAATAAACCAATCACCCATCAACTTCCTACTTCAGAACCTGGGCTTCTTCGATGCGACGCAGAAGGAGCTCGTATTCGGGGAAGAGCAAGGTCGTCATCCTCTTCGTGAATGCCAGGAGGGTAGAACTCCTGAGCACCATATCTGTCCAGTAAGGGTTCCCATGAGTTGCAAGCGTATTGGCGAGGAAACCATAGATGATGAGATCAATGCAAGTTGGTTGCTCGCCATCGTGAAAGTACAAGTGGCCCGACATCCTTGCTTCGAGAGCCTCGAAAGCCTCTTTTTGCAAAGTCTGAACTTCTTCCTGAGAGCGACGCCCCATCCCAGCATTCCAAATCGACTGCTTCACCTTCCACCTAAAAAACCAAGATACCATCGACCGCAAGGGCCAGCTCATGCTCCCAAATATCTCTTCGGCAGTCACTGCGTAGTTTTCATCTATGTACCACCGATCTCGAACAATTGCAGAGTATAGCAGTTCTTCGACATACGCCTGCCATGCTCTCGACTCGCCCTTCTGAACGGGAGTCAAGCCGGTGTCTGGATCTTGGATGAGTCTGTTCTCGACAAGATAGCGGACGATGAAATGGGAATCCGGAATAGTAACGGTTTTCCCGTCATGCTTGATGTCGGCGAAGGGAACTTTCCCCTTGGGGGCTTTCATTGGGACTGTCTCGCCCACTTCATATGATATGCCACTAAATCTGAGGAATGCTTCCAGCTTTTGGCAGAAACCAGACGAGCTGGGTGTATGATGTAGCTTGGCGACACCCCAGAGTATGACATGGGGGCTTGACTCGGTAGACATGATCTGTAAAGGTTAAGTCAGAGATATCAGATGTCATCGATGGCGAGACAAACCTATGAATTTGAAAAGTTCAGACTTGCAAGTGCTAATTAATCTGCTATCAGTCTTATATCAGTCCAGCACTACGTTTAACTGCGGATTTGTTCACAAACGTGCAGACGAGCGGCTTGTCTTTGTCATTACGAGATCCTGCGGCCGCAGCAACCATGTCCAACACGCATGCTAATATTAATGGTCAACTCGAAGCCTGAAGATTATACACACAAGTTGGAGCACGTTATGCTTTCACTGGTCCACTACTGTGAATCTTCACCGGTGCACCTTTCGAGTCAGCATCACAGACGGCATGATATAAACAGAGGACCCATCGAGTTTCAATTACCGGCGCCAGTGTCTGGCAGACTTCTGAAAGTGACACCTGTCACGCGTCAGGGACCGTCAGGGTCTATTTGCGCTGACCCGCAGATCACGAAAAACAAAATTCAAGCAGAATCCACCACCTAGTCACCAGACCAACGAGCCTCGGTATGTCTCATCTACAGCCACCTCAACCCAAACTATTAAAGTATTGTCTAGAGAGTCACGTACGTCTAAGTCCCTAGTTCCAGGACCTTACTTCGACAGTGACAGACATGATCCTGAGAAACAGGCACCATGCAGCCATTAACATGGAACCTCATGGAGCTCGTAAAGGTTTTCAAGTGACCAAGTTTTCAATCACTAGAAGTTCGAAGATTATACACTCCGGACGGCGTAGTAACTGTGAAGCATCGGGATCAAACTCTACAGGATCACAAGTTGATTAACTCATCAAGCTTCAAGTTCTGTATCACATCCGGCGCATTCAATCACTCCGTTCATCCCCCTGAGGGGTTTTCATTCCACATCGACGGGCATCAACGGGCATCAAATGACAGGGGCTCCATTTAGCAATTCTGAATCCTGAATCGTTCGATCCTCTGATATGATGCTGGTTGGGCAAATTTTGGCCACCAGTGGCCACCACGTTATGCCCGGTGATACAACTGCTCTATCGACGTCGAAGAGAAAAAGCATTGTGAATGTTTTTCTCGCTCGTGTTACCCTCCGACTATTGCCTAATTTCCCATCAATACACAGCCTTTGACCAACTCAGCGAAATACACGGGCTCAGGGGCATCTTCAGGAATCGCTGTTGAGCATTCATATGGAAATCAGGTCAGGACGAACCATTCCGCGTGCTAATCGCTTTGGGTCGCATGACGAGAGTCGGGAAAATTGTTCCCGGTCTGGTATGTTCCTCTCCAACCCACGCGCGGTTACAGACATGTTATTTTCATTCGACAATACGTGGACCGTGGTGCTCGGCCTTCCTAATCGGCCTGGTTAAAATCATCCGTGTAACATGGTTACAAGGAACCTTGCATCGGCGCCCAGCACTTACCGAGCTTTTGATATCGTTTGATATCGAAAAGGGAATTGCTGCGGCTGGTCGGTCGTCGCATTGTCATGATACGAGATCTGAAACACTCGCTTGCCATGCGATGCAAGTTTCGACGTTGTTTCAATGGATCTTCAATCCGTCATAGAAGCCGACATTCTACAACATCCAGCAGCTGAACAATACCACACCCCTGCATGCATGACAAGTAGGCAGATATGATACAAGGGATAGGTAGATACAGATACGAAAATGAAATACTCCTACAATTTAGCTTTCAATGCCTTTCCAGCGTCCCGCACAGCGTCTTTCACCGTCTCCGCAACCGACGCTTTATTCTCGAAGTTGCCCATAATTTGTTGCATACCTTCTGCTGAGGTAGCAGGGTGTGTAGCACGACCATCTTCTACAAGCCGCGCGTCAGCCTCCTGTCACAGAGTTGAGATCGCGTGACGTACCAAAGTTGGTGAAAACGTCCCATTTGGATATGACATCCTCCGGCGTGAGCACTTTGTTGGTAGGGAACCCGTACCCGCCAGCACGTTGCCACCGAGTCTGCGCTGCCCATCCACCAGAAATTTCAAACAATTGTCCTGTTGTCTCGGTGTTTGCTTCGCTTGTGAGGTAGCCAACGATTGGTGCAATGTAATCGGGCTGGAGAAAGGCAAGATGTTTAATAGAATATCTAACAAGTGTAAATGTCAGACCTTGTATGCGTCGACCATTTCTTGTGGCCAAACGGTCATCGTCATGGCAGTGCCCGCTGAGGGAGCGATGACATTGCTCAAAATGTTGTATTTACGGCCTTCGAAGCCCAGCGTTTTAGTGATACCCATGATACCAGCCTTGGCTGATGAATACTGTGTTGGTGCTCATCAGCACTCGCACTAATAAACTAGAAAAAAATCCTTGCATTCGTCTGGCCAAAGTTGCCATCTGCAAACAAAGAACTTATGAGATGTAGATACACAAAACCCAAACAAAACATACAAATGCCAACTTGCGAGCAGGTCGTGACAATACGACCGTATTTCTGTTTCTGGAAAATAGGCCAAACAGCTTTTGCGCACTTGACCGATTTCAGAGACTATCAACTGGTTACTTGGAGGCGAAAGCAATACCTTGTATGTACCGCGCAAATGTACCGCCATGACAAGATCCCACTCCTGCTCGGACATAGCGGTGAACGAGCGGTCTCTTAGAATACCAGCGTTCGCCACAAGGACATGGACACCTCCAAATGCGTCCAGTGCTGCCTTGACAATAGCTTCGCCATCTTCTGCAGAGCAAACTGCAGGAACT
Source organism: Auricularia polytricha (assembly GCA_003316125.1). Lineage (NCBI taxonomy): Eukaryota > Fungi > Basidiomycota > Agaricomycetes > Auriculariales > Auriculariaceae > Auricularia > Auricularia polytricha. The sequence goes on from QFEN01000248.1 coordinate 13,201, forward strand.
GCTTTGCCCCCAGCTGTGAAAGCTCGCATCAAATTGGGACATCGAATGAAAATGACAACCTACCTGACTTGATTTCGGAACACACGGCATGAGCTCCTTTCTCACTGACATCGTTGACAACCACATTTGCACCAAGGCGCGCATACATGAATGCGTATGCGCGTCCAAGACCGGCACCAGCACCCGTGATAAGGACGGTCTTACCATCGAAGCGAACGGGTGGTGCTGACTGGGGGTTTGGAGGCATTGTAGAAGCTAGTTCAAGCTAGGGAATGTTACAATCAGAAGACGTCCAAGACATATTGTTCATGTCGCATACAGTGCTATCGACATCGGACACAGTCTCTGGGCTGCAAGAAAGAAGATCAATTGAACAAAGTTTCCCACCATAACGAAACACCCTTACTGTCTCGCGTCCGAGAAATCGGTCACTTCTGACCACTTGAGCTTCACCTAAAACTGGAGTCAGCTACCGCAAGATGCATGCATCCAGCCGACTGACAGCTGAAGGAGTAAACGTGTCGTCTGTCTTCCAGACGGTGCCTTTGCTGCGTTCCCATCGAATCTCTGCGACAAATCCAGCGCCAATTTCAAACACTCTGCCAGAGGGGTTCGGTCCATCAGGATGGCACACAGCAGCGACGAAAGGCGCCACGAATTCAGGCTGTCAAATAAGATGAATGCATGAAGAAATGACGTCCTCAAAATTCACAAACCTTCAGATTCGCGAGCATCTCCGGTGACATGATGGTCGCAGTCATCGCGGACGCAGCAACAGGCGCGATAGCGACGGCGCTGATATTATATTTTGCACCTTCTCGCGCCAATGACTTCGTGAATCCAATTAGACTCATCTTAGCAGCACTGTAGTTTGCCTGGCCGAAGTTCCCTGCACAAAATTCTAAGATAACGCTCATACACTCACCCAAAAACTCACCATAGATACCAGCTGCACTAGCGGTGTTAATAATGCGCCCGAACTTCTGATTCCTGAAGTGGGGCCAAGCAGCTTTGGTACACGAGAACGCGCCCTTGACATGTACGGAGATGACCTGGTCAAACTCAGCATCCGTCATATTCTTAAACCTGCCGACCTTATCAGCACTTCTAGACCACCTGACCAAAACATAACTAACCCTCTGTCCCTCAAGATACCAGCATTGTTAATGAGGATAGACACCCCCCCAAAAGAACTGATAGCGCTCTGAATGACCGCAGCGCCATCAGTCACAGAAGACGTGTTCGCAATAGCGCTACCGCCCGCTACAGTCCAATGCGACGTCACATTTCTAGGCCGGAACAAGCGAATGAACCAACGCACCTTTCTTGATTTGATCCACGACCTTCTGTGCAGCCTCAGCATTGAAGTCATTGACAACAATGTTCGCACCACGAGATGCAAACAGCAACGAGTACCTGTCCCACTCATTTCGGTCACAGCCCTCACAGGAGACGAACGGAGTAAAGCTTACACTTTCCCGAGCCCACCACCTGCACCAGTGACTACAACGGTCTGGCCTTTGAACGACAGAGACATTATGGCAGTGTACAACAAGAGGGAAATTTAAAGTATAACAAACGGGCTACAATGGCAAAGTTTCAAATGTACGTGTGTGCCGAGTACCGTGAGCGCATGAACCTAGGAGCCGTAGAATCACGTGAAATCTGAAAGAGTGCTCAGACCGGCACAAACATACTCACCCTCAGTGATTCGTGACCGGCAACGGCGACATGGCAAGCCACAAAGTCGATATAAATAATGATGTATATTGAGGAATGAGATTGATGAAACGCGCCCCGCGCAGCATACACGAGCAAGTATATACCGTCCACAGAGGCTAACCAAGACCAACTAAAGATTAAGAAGCCTGGAGACAAATCGAGATCGTGGGGAATATAAATCAATAGATCAACAGTGCCTGCAGAAGAGAGGCGTGGAATAAATGCCAACAAACGCCAGCGGAGATAATTTTGAAGGAATAGAATGCAACTGTGTAAATAATTGAAAGTGAAGAATAAGGACAATGACAAAGGAAGCACAAAGCAAGAGAAAGAGTGCGAACAGGGGACGGCATGCAGCAATATGGGATGAATGATGGCTGCTAGAATGTGCAGGACGGCTCACGGGCAAAACGGACATGTAGACCTAATTATGAATACGATGTGTTTCGGCGATGGGCACAGTAATGGAGTGCGAAAGTGATGGGAAGATATGAGATGAAAAATAATGAAACGAGATGGAGATGCTGCGAGGAAAAATAGAATGCATGGGACAGCAGAGCAGAGCGAGAAACATAATAAGAGACATGGCTGGGTGGAATGCGTAATCAGACAGTTGAGATTGCAATAATGCCAGGGTGAAACAGTATGTCAAGCACAGAATGAGATGAGATGCAGGCAGATCGGGAACCCATGAACTTTGGGACGTGAGGGTCATTCAAGCCGTGACCTGCGAGTTATCTCTAGCCGCAGGGCTTTAACTACGCCAGCGTCCCCTAAGCTTCGTCCACATTCGACTTCGCCCACTCGATTGCAAACAGTGACGCCTTCAAGAACTTCTTGTTGGCGTATTTCTGGCAGACGTATTGGCTCGCGAATTGTTCTTCGAGTAGCTTCTCGCATATCCATTGGTGTCCGGGCTCCAGGTGCTCCGCGACGAAGCTCGAGTGAAACACAAACGACTCGTTCTAAAAAGGAAATCACAAACAAACAAAAAATCAGTCACATGATACACAGCCACATCAAACACGCATTTGCATCGTGCCCACGACACAAAAACCCAGAATAGGAGGCGGTACTCACCCAATCACCCCCCAACATCTTCCTAGCGCTGTACATCCCTACCGCAGCAATGAGACTCGGCTTGCAGCGCAAGAACCTGTGATCTAGGAGTGTCACCTCGGCCAAATATTTGCCGAGCGTTCTCGTTTGGATGTCGTAGTTATCGGCCTTGCTGATACGACGCATCCAGCTGTAAGGTGAGCAGTATTGCGAAACCTTGAAGTCGAGCGTCTGCAGTACGATGCGCTCGCCCTTGAGGATCTCTTCCTTCGTATAGCCATTCTCGGTAATGAAGACAAACTCGTCGACGCTGGGGGCGAGGATTTCTTCGTACTTGGCAGCGATGAACATGGCAGTGACGCCGACGAGCTGAAGTTTGACTAGGGATACGACACGCCTCGTGAGGAAACGGTCAACGATATTTATCGCGATCCAAAGCGTCTCAGGTAGCATGTGCCAGCGCAGGTGCACTTGCAGGAGCCAGTCGACTAATGTTTGGCGCATTGCCCAGGTGATTTCATTCTGACCATCCATATAATCAGGATTCGGCATTACATCATCCTGGAAGTCAATGGTCAGCATATCCGAAACAGCAGACAGATGGGACGCACTTCGAGATCGTTCATGTATTTAAAAATTTCATCCGAGTATTCTGAGACCATCGTCGTGTCGAGATAATCGACCTCGTCTTCAAATGTCTCTTGGATCTCCTCGACCTCTCGATAATGTCTCACGGCACGCTCGGTATCCACGTCAGGCCACATACGGGGCGACTTCGCAACCGCAGCGGCGGACTTCTCCTCTTGTTGTGGAGCAACCTGTTCTTGTACACCAACCATCTCATCGATCTCCTTCTCGTTGATGATGCTGAGTTCAGGGTCCTCCTCGATGTCTTCTACTTCCATATCGTTCTCCTTCTCTTCTTCAGCGGGAATGACTACTGGTACAGCGGGTTCCTGCCGCGATGCGCGTTTGAAGACGGATTGGCGTGATGTACGTGAAGTAGGGCGTTGTGCAACGCTCTCTGCGCGACCTGGCCCGAGGGGGACGCGTTGTGGTCCGGTGGCGGCGGCTAGCGACGAGGACCGGGTACGCTTGAGCCCCGCATCTACACCTTCTTTCACGGCGTCCTTGCCTTTACCAGCAACGTCCTGAAGTCGCGTAACCTTCAGAACGTTGCGACGGATGAAAATTGAAGGACACGACAAACCTTGCGGTTGACCGCGGTAGTGGTAACCTCACCAAGCGCTGAGCGCTGTGGACCATTCTTAAGGCCATTTAGGACGACAGAGGCGCGAGATGCGACTCCAAGGGCAGAAGTCTGACGGAGGTGCTTGGTTGTGGCATTTTCATCGCCATTCTTGCGCGTGATACCGATGCGACGAGTCTGAAGCTACGCGATGGATCGCCTTAATCAGCCATCAAAGTTGAAAAAAACACTGAGACAATAGACTACGCACGCGAGTGTTGTTGGCCATAATGTATTGTGATGAGTTGAAATACAAGGCGACGGTATTGTGAGCGGCGGGCAGGGGAAGATACAGAAGAGATTGTGAAGAGAAGAGAGAGAAGAGCCCTACTGCAAACTTAACCTAGGAATTTAATTGTGTCGCAGATGATGATGTGGTTGAAGAAAGAAAGAAGAGAATCGAATGCAAAAGACAAGTTAGCCACCAGCAGCGAAGCGATTTGGTCGTGTTCAAAACAACCCTTTCGTCAAGTTCAAATTCAGTCCAATCGCGTAGGACGCGAACCACCCACGTGACTTAAAAACACTTCAAAACAGTCGCGTCGCGCTCGGGTCGCGACGCGTGCTTTCACACCAAATTCCTTTGTACGTACCTAAATTTTACACACAAAAATAATACAAACGTACATACTCATCAAATATAATGCCTTTCTCGCGCTTTTCCCATTTCCATCAGACAAAGAAGGCACAATTTCGATCTAGCCCATTACATGAGCGCATCGGCTTCCGTGATATGTCAATGTAAGCGGTGCAGTGCCAGCGTGGCTGTTATCATGTGGGGACGCCGTACTTATGAGCGCCTGATCTCGGGAGTTTTCCAAACCCGTAGAATTCGTGGTTGGCACGTGAGTACAAATCGGTCGAGGCTAAACCTACCACATAGTTCATACGTCAGCATGAGCTCTGCAATGGAAACAGAAACCTACCGAATTAAATTGTGCTTCCAATTCACCGTTATTTCTTATCTATCATGTCCGCCCACCGCCTTTGCTTCCCGCTCTCCCTCCAGTCACCGCTGGAAGGAATAGGCGCCTTCCCGGGCATGCCTAGACCCGTCCTGTGCAAAGTCGCGTTGACTTCCAACGGTTCGACCAACCCTGATGCGTTTTCCCCTGAGCCTAAAGCCATCCCTGGCTGCCAACCCTGCTTCATTAGCAGCTGCCGGCCAATGTTCGATGTCGGCAGGGGCTGGGGCGGTGCAGGGCTTTCGGGTATGGGGGTGGAACCAGAAGAAGCAACGGATGGCGAATCGCTTCTAGGACTGGGTGCACCTGGTGTATCGAGCGGTGAACTGGAGAATAGTGCTCGTCTCTTTGCAGAGCGGTCCACATAGCTCGAAGACTGGCTGGATGCCGATGACCTTGCTGTATCGTGACGAGATAGCAACGTCCGTTTCAGCATAGTCAGCGCTTTCTTTGCATCCCTCCCCTCCGTAGGTATAGAGTTGACTTCCTCCCTTTTCCGCTTGGCGCCTTTCGAAACAGGAAAAAGCGGGATAATATTCTCGCCGCTCCCACTTGACGTGCATCCTTCACATGACATGCGGTCCGCGTGGATATGCACCACAAATGTGGTGTTTCCAATTGTCAATGCATCTTTGTGCTTTAGTGCGCGCGGAAAGCTGGCTACTCGTGGCGGGGAAAGTCTGACCCCCGAATTTTCACCCACGTTCACGGCCGAACCAACATATCCACCAGAGCGCAAGAACGACCCATGCTTGGAACCCATATCCACAACTGCCCACTCTCGCCTTTCAGCGTCCCAAAACATCGTCGCGTGCACTTTGGAAACCGCCATTTCCTTCAACCTCACACGAGGAGTTCTGCTTCCGGCTGGTGCAACATCTCTCCCAAACTGCACTTCTTTGTGCTCATCAAGCACTGCGAGACACTGGACCCTTGGAAGGACGGAGCTATTTTGTACAAGCAAGCGAAGCAGGGACCATGGCTTGAAAATTGATGAAAGAGATTCATTCAGGACCGTAGTATGCTGTGAGACTTCTGCATCGCCAGGCCATTCGTATGCAGGATCGTAGCCTATTTCTGCATGAATGTGATTTGTACCGCTCACCTCTCCATCATCCATCTCCACGGGTCCTTGGCGTCTAGTAGTGCAGTCCTCTCACTATCTATACTTCAGTCAGTTGGCTGGCATTCGTGAACGTAAATTTTGGTGCTTGGGAGTTGGAAGTGAAATGCGAGAATAATAAATTCGAACTCCGACGTTCACTTACTGTTCCCTTCTGAATCTCAAGCCATGTTCTGGGGTCATTACGCTTGAAAACTTTAGGAGACTGCACCTGAGTGCACCATCTTGTGCGTTGTCCTGGACTAACACTAAGCATCGTGCATTAGCTTACTTTCGCTTATTCTTGTAGCATTGCCAAAGCATGGAATCATTTACAGAGGTACGTGTAACATGACATCTGCTTCCGCAGTCAAAACTCCATGTCTTAATCGCATGTAGGACCACTCCAAGGCCCTTCTCGCCAAAGAATGGCTGGTTAAAGTTGACTCGCGGACTTCCACGCCTTATCTCTTTGTGTGTGCCTGCTCAGAAATTCGAGTTCCATGTGAAATAACTCCTCCGACATGTACGGTGTCCCACAGAAATTTACCTGCTCTTCAGTCGATCTAACAGCTTGTATACTTGTTACTGACACCAAGACCGCGTTCGCCGAGGGTGAGTCTCTTTCTAGTCACCGAGATGAATGAATAACTCACAAACCACGTCCACCAAATCCACCATTAACGCCGATCATGCTGAAACGCACGCACGACACTGATCGATTCAATTTACGCCACTCATCAATCTGAACCTCGATAGTTCTAACGAGTAACCAACTTGCCCGGCGGTGGCGCATGTGTAACAAGCTCTCCATTTCTCCTCTCCCGGATCCGGATGAAGAAGAGTCTTGGCGAGACCGTCACTTAACGCTCCTAGGCTGCGCGCACTCACTCGGTGGCTTTCAAGAGCTAACTTTGGAGGCAGCAAAACCTACCTTGGGGGTAACCTTATCAGCCTTTGTCGAGATGTGATACGCCCTGACACGTTCTTATAGGATTTGGCGCTCGAGCTGGAATGCAGTTACTGGAAGTGGCGGTGGGAGCCCATCTTTCTCGGGCCCAAAGTTTCCGCAGAAATCTTATCAAAGCACCTCATCATGCCCCTGATAAGTGTTAATCACCTTGCATTCTCGTCCTCCGATGTCTTGAGTGATCTTGCACAGGGGGACCTCGAGAAGGTCTTTAGGCTTTCGTCACTTGCCTTTCTATTTGCAGCAGCTCACGTCGTGCTTAGGCAACGGATAAAGTTGGACGTACTGCGAGGAGGACGGTCGACACACATATTAAGAACGCACTATCGAAGCCACGCGTGGCAACGACCCTTCGGCGTATGACAGCCATGTTCAACTTCTTACCTGAACTTCGTAAGTGTTAATAGATGTTCAAATGCTACCCTGGCATGATACGGACTTTCTCGAAAGCTACAATAATCACTGACGCGGGCACTCCCGACCTTCGCGCGCCCACGGCAAAAGTTCGGTCACCCAAAATAACGGTCCAAGATTCAGAGCACAAACCAAGTGTAGGTATCTCGGATCGAAGATCTACTTACCCTGGGCTAAGCAAAATCTGATCCAGGATTACGACATGGGGCCTCCGCAAGAGCCCACGCCGCCTAAAATGCCACAGCGGGAGGATTCTGCCACTGAAGATGAGGATGAAGAGGCTGCGCCAAAGCAGCGGACCCTGCTCGCCTCTCCCACCCCCAGCCATCACCTCCGCGCCTCAGGGCATCCTCCTTCGGCTGGCCTGTCCAAGGACGCCTCCCCAGCCCTGCCCGGCCGCAGCCGCAGTCGGACAGAAGTCCCCGCATCAGAGTCCGACTCCTCGCTGCGTCCAAATAAGAAGCTCAAGCATTCTGAGAGTTCAGATGATGGCGACAGCGAGGAAGAACGCAGACAACGCGCAGCAGCAATCAAGAACGGAGCTGCCGCTAAGCGAGGGACGAGACAGCCACTGAAACGAGGAGGCAAGCGTTTCTAGTCCCTATCCTCGTTTTTCTTCCGGGTTGCCGAGAAGCCGGAGCAGGTAGTTTCCCTCGTCGGAGGCGAACTGGCTGTAGGACTGATTATCGGTATCTCGGATACCCTGGACATGTCATTGCCACCCTGTTCTTATTCTGTAGTGAGTACGATTATAATGTCAAATTCCTAATTTGTTTCTCCAGGCCACGCCCCTAAGGCGTGCACATTTCTTGGGGTATATTCAATACCATGACTTCCCTTTGATGGATCGACATCATTAACCCCTTTTCTGTGTAAAAGATGTGGAGTTATCTCTACAAATGAAAGTACTACCCAAGATGCTAACTATGCCGTAAGAATACAGCGGTTACTGTAAGTGAGTAGTACCTTTCGCCAGATGCGATGAACACAGCTAATAGCACAGCTACTAGCAGTCAAGTGTCCGAGTGGGGGGATATCATAATTAGTGGCGAAAGCGGTACGATGGCAGCGAGGGATATCAAGATAGGTAATGGGGATGGCAACCACCTCATAGGAGTGTGGTTGTATGCTGATGAATCACCAGTGGCGTCCCGCTCGACGGCTGTATTCATCACCTCCACCCTCGTATTCCAGGCAGCCTTCGCATTTTGTTTGGAATAGGTTGCGGACTCTGCGGTGATCAGAAAATTCCTGGAAGCGAGTAATATCCATAAGAAGACTGGCCAAATCATGAAGTCGCGTGTTTTCGCACCATGTTACACCCGCAGTTCTTGGCGGTTTTGTGCATATGCGATGCACTTAGTTTGCAATTCGGCCGGGCACAATCGTATGTAATTCCAGTCTGATAGATTCGGACGTAATGCTAAATGTGCCATCGTTATCGTCAGAGGCCAAGGCTCGCAGAAAGCTCGGAGTAACGCACCCCACATCCTCTGTACTGATCGCCGAAACTACGACGAAGGGACCTAGGTCATTGACAAGCATGACTTTCGGTGGGACGGGAACGTACCATTCCATGCTGCACATTTTGAAGTATGTTGTGGGTGGCTATGGATCCTTATGGATAGAAGACGAACGCAAAATGGTAGTGAGGAATGGGCTTGACTCGGAATTGACGTGGTGTGCTTTTATACGCACACTGATTGACCAATATGATTGGATACATATGGTAAGGCATCTTCGGTGCAGCGGAAACCCATTTACGAGGTAATCGTGGGAGCGCATATCGAACCATGGTGTGTGATGCAAGAGAGCAGCCGGAGCTTTGTGACGGGCGCGCCTGCATTGAGAGCAACTGCGTGATCTCATCTATCCATAGGATGTCACTACCGTTTAGACTCGCAGTCCTTGATAAGGGTAGTACGGAAATGGTCATGAAGGACCAGCCAGCATGAGGCCAACCTGATCGTAGATTTGGCACAACCCTCGTGGTCAGCGTTTACTTACAAGTTGCCAAGGGTCCTCAGAACACGACGCAGCCACCATCCAGCCGTTTCACCGCTTCCGCACTCCGGAAAGCGCTCCTTCTTAGCCGGCTCTATTCCATTGAGACACCAATCAGGCCAACATCATGACATTTGTACAAGTTCACTGGCCGCTGCCGTGAACCCGCAGATCCAGAGAAGAAAATAATACCCATGATCGATCGAATCTGTGCAACATGCTCTTAGCATGCATAATTTGCAGAGTCTCGTTTTTAGAGCTGCTGTAGTACCCCTTTCAGATGGCATGCTTAGATCACCAACTACATAGAAGTTGTTGGTAGTACGGCAGCTGGTCTCCAAGGATGTGCCATTTCGAATCACGTTGAATGCACTGGTCTCAAGCGATAAGGTTAACAGCTTAAGCGCGCGCTGATAACGGTTCTGGTCGCAGTTAGCAGAAATTCATACATTCTTGTATCCACTTAAAACAATGCGTTCTGTGGCGGGGACGCTCGTCAAGGGAGTGAATAGGATTTGCTGGATAGATTTGAAGTGCCTTGATGTGTCGACCGGAAGAACACTTTGAATAGATTCACACTCAGACGTTCAGGCCCAGGGACTAGATCAGGATCAAAAAAGCTTTCCATTCAGAGTTCAATCATATTACATGGAGGCCATCGTAAAGGCCACACCCCGAGTGATAATTTAGTTGCACCCGACACGTATAGTCCAAATCGAACGAAACGTGGCGTAGTGCCACCATCACTTTAATGGGGTAACAATAAATAGCCAAGAGGAACAGGAACGAAATCTTCACGTAAAACGAGACCACAAACCTCCGATATAATTCATTCAGTCCCTTTAAATTCGAAGTCTCCAGGATTTGGACATGTAGTCATCGAGGACCAACTTGAATTCTGATGCCCGATGGAAATGGCGTACAAAGTTATCCTCATACCAAGTGCCTTGATCTAGTTGTAGACTGGAGAAAACGAATGGGGTATGTCACGTACGGGGATAGTTGTTGGGCTCAAAACAGTATCCTTGGAGCGTACGGGGAGCCGCGATGCAAGGCGGGGATAATCCCACTCTATAAGGCGAAGCTGGGGTGATAAAGATCAGCGCGACAAATGCGTCCATAGACACCTTACACCTTCTCACGGGTGTCAGAGGACACCGGGATGTTCTGCACATCAGAGGGTGATGCTCAATAGCCTGCATGATCGGACAAGTCGTAGTCTCGTGCCATCATGCCAGCGCCAGAACCTTGGACAGACATAAACACACCAAAATATCAAGTGCTTCCAGAACAATGAATTTTCCATATTTGCGAAGAAGCTTCTGACCCCGCAACAAATCCTTCTATATCTGCAGGGTAAAATTTCACTCCAAACGTGAGAGACATAATGGGCGAGCGCACCAGATCTAAAGCTCCTATGTAGCAGACGAGCCAGATTACTTCGGATGTAGTAAAATACGAGAGGGTAATGGTGTGAATCCGTGTAGTCATCATACAGAAAGAAGTTCTGAATACATGTCGGAGAAGCCCAGTCGCGTAGGAACGATCGTAATCATGACCCGTACACACCCACCATGAGGCGCGAGAAGATGACCGAGGGTGTGGATGAGATATCGGCAACTTCTATTCGCTGAAGAGAAAGGCAAACCTTTCGCGGGAACCTATTATCTCGTAATATGATACAAGGAAGCGTGCATGACTTCAGAAAAAGGGCACAAGAGGAGTGTCGTGATTATGGGGCTTCATCGCGTATTGGACTTGACTGCCAAAGTGGCATCATCTAGTTCTGACGTCTGGGGCATGGGCAACCCTGCAGACTCGAATCAACAGGTATTCGTCGTCTCTATTGAAGCGTGGTGAAAAAGACTCATAGATAATGAGAATCCGTTTACTTACGATTGCCGTGGAAGATACTACGCATCTGCAGAATGGTATAGCACACGTGTTGATGCATCTGACACCTCAACGCAGAAAATGAATCTGAAGATGACGACCCTAACGAGGGTTTTGTCGGCTTCAGTGGTACATCGACAAGTGATTCTTTTGCACAATCTAGGTAGACCGGAAGCATATACGGATGGATCCTGAGAATGTGGGCGCTACTGAGGTGAATGAATTAAGGAGTGATGGCCATGGACATAATTGAAAATCCTCGTACAAACACTTTGTCATTGTCTAGCAGCCAAAGCTTCCACCCGTGATAAGCAAGTTTTGCAAATGCTTCGACTGCCGGGCAGACAGTGCCCGAGGGTCGAGATCCCTCGAGGACAGAAGATTGCATGACAAGGGAGATGACGTTCATGACACCAAATACGCCTTAGTCATGCATGTAAAAGTCGTTGGACTGCCAGATCTGTTTTCAGACAGCTCTAGACTAGCTCTAGACGGATATCACGGCGCTGGTCGTAATAAATAATGATCGCAACTACTAAAATCACAAATACGAGGGGATTCCCCGCTACCCTTTCAGTCTTATATTACATCCTCGAGGAGAAGAGTCACGTACTATTATGAACGAAATTTCCAATGCTTGGCACTAGCCTGTGACACCTTCGAGACCAGAGTACTGACGCATGTCTATCGCACCTGATCATCAGAAGGTCGGTTGAGATAGTCCTGACTTCTGGCGATGCCGATGAATGGATCATCAAGAAGCATGGACACTCCATGGGCCGAAATCGGGGGACTCGGCGATGGGCGGCTACTGTCAGACTTCAACTGTGTGCTAATTTGACTAATGCATGACTAGCCATGTAATTAAGTATTAGGTCAAGCTACCTCATGGATGCAGCAAATATTACCGTTGCATGATAGCTTACTGCAATGCCGGGGAGGTCACCTGCAAGAAGTAGCTTGAAGCTTGAAGCTTGAAGCCTGAAGGCCACCACATGTAGAACCTGTCCCCAGTTAATTACTCGTCATGATGAAGGAGGCTATCATTGGGCAGAAGCAGCGATGCCCCTCGAACTAATGCAAGAATTGACCTTCGTCGCTGCGAGTTTGGTCAAGATGCTCGGACTCTGGAAAGCGTGGTCAACATATTGGTTGAAATAAAATCGGTGCGGTAGACAAGCACTGCATTAATCCTATCGCTTTGTGCCTTCGCTTTGGACCGCTGACATGACTGCAGCGATCTTCGCGCCGTGATGTCGCAAAAGAAGAGTTGCGATGCGGCATGATTCACCTGCCAATGAGTGTTTTGACAGCCAACACTAACCAGAGTTTCAATCCGTATCATTTGTATCGCAGTACCTTCATCTGGATACGGTCTGTCAATAATCATATCTGCGATACAACCATCAGACTTGTTAGGCAAGTTTAGTTGGGAGTCAGGACCAAGTACTAGTGGTAGTCTTCTGGGATCAAAGTTAAGAAAATGCCAGGGAGTGTCAAGGAATGGGACTTGCCGCATCCTGACTAGTACTGTGTGTGTGATAGCCAGCTAATTTAAAATTATGGTTTACTTCTGACTGTGTCACAATCAGCAATGAAAGCCAATGATCACAGTGATTCACCAACGTTAACACAACGTTTTCTTGCTCTCTCGCGATGTCTTGGTTGGCTGGAAATTCGCAGCTTGTCACTGCACGTTAGATCCGGAGTTCGGTTCTGATGTACAAGCATGTGATTTCTTGTTCAAGTGACCTGCACTAGCACACAGTCGCCTTTCATAACATTACTGCAGCCTGGCGAAGGTTATAATATGGCATCAAAGGACCTGGAGGTGTTCACCCGCGAAGAGGTGGCAAAGGTGCGTTATGGAACATGCTATGCTGTGTGGAGCCTCACTAGATATGAACTACACAGCACGATAAGCCTGATGACTTAGTAAGAGTTTCACTCCACTTTATCTTCTTGGCTAAGTCTGATGCCTTCAAGTGGATTATTGTTGATAGCAAGGTGTACAATATCACTCGTTTCAAGGATTTACATCCAGGGGGTGCTTCAGTATTCGCAGAGGAAGATATAGGTGCATCTTACTTTCGTGGTTCGGTGTCTATGAAAAACTAAACTGAATGAGTGCCTCAGCTGGTCAGGATGCCACCGAGGCGTTTTACGGCCTCCACCGTCATGAAGTTCTTTTGCGACCACAATATGCTCGTTTACAAATAGGTTTCATTGAAGGAGAGGGGAGCGTTATATATTCTCGGGAGCCTGGGAAGCTCAGTGATGTGCCATATGCAGAGCCTACCTGGCTCAGTGCTGGGTACTACAGTCCGTACTTCAAAGATGTGAGATTCACTGCAAAACTGTTTGGATTTCATGATTACGGTCATCTAAACAGAGTCATCGACGCCTACAAGCAGCCATGCGAAACTTCGTAGATGAGGTTATCACCCCGGATGCACTAGTAAGTTCAACCAAATACTGCCAATGTAAATCCTCAGATTCATCCCCCAGCTACATGAGGAAGACGGCAAACGGCCAAGCGCCCATGTAATCAAAGCTATGGCGTCTGTCCATCTTACTGATACATAAACCCTTCATTCTTACATGGATGTTCTTAGAGAGCTAAATATACATGCCATGCGCATCGGCCCGGGGAAACACTTGAAAGGCCTCACCCTTATGGGAGGTGTCGTGTCTCCTGAGGAGGTAAGGAGCTCCAGTTGAACGTGTAATCGATTTTGACATCTGTAACACTCAGTTTGATTACTTCCATGAGGTGAGAGGCATAGCCGACCTTCTTGCTAAGATACTAACGTTCAGTTTAGCTTATCTGCATACAGGAGATATCTCGATGCGGTCAGCGCGGATATGGCGATGGTAAGATATCTTCAATTGTATATTCCGGTCATGCGGATACTGATCAGGAGACGTCCAGGCCTACAAAGCGGAGCTGTCATAGGGTTACCACCCATCATGAACTTTGGATCGCCAGAACTGAAATCGAAGATCATTCCTGAAGTGCTTTCTGGCAAGAAGTTCATTTGCCTGGCAATATCTGAGGCGTTTTCGGGAAGCGATGTTGCAGGCCTGCAGACTCGTGCAACCAAGAGTTCAGATGGGAAGTACTGGATCATTAATGGCACGAAGAAGTGGATCACCAACGGGACGTGAGTAAAGTTGTTGTAGAACCTTCCTGTTCGTATTACTGACGTAACTTGGGTCACAGTTTTGCTGACTAGTAAGTGCAAAGGCTGAAGTCGTGCTGCGTGAACTCACAATTGCGACTAGCTTCACCGTGGGGTGCAAAACGGATGTAGGTTATGATTGATGCTATTAAAATGGAACGATCGAGTAACCATCCTTACAGACAGGATTTACCGTCATCTTCGTCGAGCGCTCTGAAGGTGTTGAAACAAAACCCATCAAAACGAGCTATTCGTCATCAGCTGGTACTGCCTATGTTACGTTTGATAATGTCAAGGTCCCTATAGAAAACACCCTCGGGCCCGAGGGTGGAGGAATTTTCGTCATTCTTTCGTGTGTATCATTTTCATGGAAATGAATTGAGTGAGAACTCATATAGCTATACAGTAATTTCAATCACGAGCGGTGGGTGATGTGCGCTTCTTCCGCCAGAGGTCAGCGGTTGATCGTTGAGGAATGCCTTAAGTATGTCATCGATTCCTTTTTCAAACATTAGCTAACTACGTCACTTGCTAGATGGATCAATCAGCGCAAGGCATTTGGCAAACCCTTGTCTTCACTAGCCGTAATCAGATCGAAGATTGCGGCCATGATCTCACGTACGGAAAGTGTTCAGAATTGGCTTGAGAATTTAACTATGCAAATGTGCAATATGGTAGTCTTATTCCATTCTTTTGAAGTATTCGGATCTCATCGGGTAACGTATGTCGCAGACCTACAAGGAACAGGCACAGAAACTTGCGGGGTATGATCTTACTCATGCGCCACCGCGACGTTTTGCTCACACGTTACTTTCCGTAGACCGATCGCTCTGCTCAAGATGCATGCAACGCGGTGTGCCCAAGAAACAGCCACAGATGCCGTTCAGATATTCGGCGGACGCGGTATCACGAAGACCGGTATGGGGCAGTACATCGAGCATGTGAGAATTTCACTTCGTCTTATCGTGCAAGGAGATCAACTGATCATGATGCCCATGACAGTACCATCGCACGATTCCCTTCGATGCGGTTCTCGGCGGAGGTTAGTGTCACAGTGTTGTCATGCCGAAGGTGGTATTTGAACTGAATCATCATAGCGGAAGATGTACTCGGTGACCTCGGAGTGAGACAGGCAATACGACAAATGCCCAAGAATGCTCGCTTGTAATCATGACTTCGTGGCCATGTGCGCAGCTTGGCAGTGCCTCGGAGGTCATCGACCTTCTCTGATTATATTTTATTACATTGACGCTCGACCATCGTGCATCATTCTTGTTCTTCGGCTTGACAATAGACATGTCTATCTGTCTATCCGTTTCAAAAGGCCTGATGGTTCTGCTTAATCTCCGTTGTGTTTCATCTCCGTGTCAACCTCGACTTTTCACCTTGGTCGAGTGCCACTTCGAATCTTACAAGTTCCTCCAGATCAGGTGGTATATCACGATGAGATAGTAAGGGTTTCGAGGTCGGCCATCAAGCAATATTGGCATGAGTAACAGGTGCACACAAGGACTCGGGACCGTTGTCTTTTAGCGAGGTGATGATCGTTGAGACTTCACCCGATATCGCCCTATCAGCCTTCCCGCACGCCAGACAGCGTTCTGAGTTGTAAGGTCCGACTTCAGGGGACTTGATGGGAAGCACGATCCTCATCCTCGTGGCTCACCTCGTGACATGGGCATGGCTGCGTGTCCCTTGACCTCATTAGACTGCAGAGGGAGAAGAGTAGCAATCATTACTCGCAGGGACGCCCATTGAAGGGGTCGGCGATGTTGGTCAGAAGTGGTCTGAGGGCTCCTGCGGATTATGCGAATAAACTCATTCATGACTGGCATTGATCGGTGGCGGTTTCATCCGAGGTAAATCAATTGTTCTTGACGACATGCGAGCGCTCATGAGTTGGCAATACATACTACTGCGTGTCATTGCTGCAAGAGTGTTGAATGTACTATTTCTAGCCATTGTTGGGTAGCTACTAGTAGTAAGTAGAAGGTAACCTAGATTGATCCGAGTCGGTACTTATGTAAATAATTGTGCTCTTCCGTGAATGGACAAAATCTGCCTTCAGAGTCTCGTAACAGACCAATGTAACAGACGGAAAGGGATGCCTCCCAGATCAACGGTTGATGTTCTTGTCTCGACCTTTACCTGACCCTTTTCAAACACGATACCATCCCACAGACTAGCCCAAGTTTCCGGAGAGTGGCAGAAGTAGGCGATATCAACGCCTAGCACCGTGTGACGAACGATGCCTTTCTCCAATGTCAATGCAATTGCGTGAGTGCCGCAGATTATGGAGCCAGGTTCGCAGGATAGCAAGCCTCCCAAGGCACGAGCAAGTTCAAGTTGCTTCTCCTCGTCGAATAAATGGAATAGCTTGGAAGCGTGGATGACACCGACACGACCACGAAGGTCGTTTAATGACCGCAGCGTTTGAATGTCCGGCATCGCACCCTCTGGGACAGAGCTAGCTGGCCGCGAAATCGATAAAAATGCGGGGTCAAATGCGTCGCCAGGTATAAAACAACTTGGCTCCGGGCTCGCTTTAAAGAGCTTGCGTCCTAACTCGGAAAATGCTATCATTCGAAATAATTTGTCAGTGACGAAAAGAATAGAATTTCAGGAAACCAACCTTCTTTGATGTCAGAAGCAATGATGTTGTGGGCCGGAAACCCATCTTCAACTGCCTTCCTAACATCGGCACCAACTGCAAAAAAAATAATTAGGAGGGACATGCAAGATCTAGGAGTGCTGTATGCTTACGACAAGAACCGATGTCGAGTAAGATTGCTCCTTCAGCACCACGCTTCAAAATGTGGTCGTAAATATGTAGTTTAGACATGTTTGGGCTACGACGACGTCATGAAAGTGAGCAACTATCTTCTTCGCGAGCTTGGGTTGCCACTCACTGCAAGAAATCAAATCCTCGGATACAACCATAGGGTGCTACCTATAATTTGCGATCAGGATATTCAACCAGTCTTCAGATCAACCGCAGAGCACCTCGTATGCCTCCCTCTGCACACCAATTATATGCGTCTTCAAAGCTACTTCATCTTGAATGTTAGTCTGTCTCCTGAAGAAGGCAATCTCCTCGGGTTCTAGACAATATAATGAATCATCCAAGGGGAACGGTGGAATGACCGGTTTCACGAGAGGTACGATGTTGTGAGACATGAGCACGAAACGGGGGGAAGGAAGTAGAAGATGAATTTGTTTACCTGCTGGCCTTCTTTTATCTCTCGACTTGGAACACAGGGTTGGATCTCATGAAGCCGTTCCTTTCGTCATTCGTACTTAAGTCCATTTCAAGCAAATTGCAGGGGGTGCCGGTTATTACCTATCCGGGTATAGCAAGCTGTCCATTAGAAAAAATTAGTATGAGTGGGATCATGGCATGATGCATCCTGTCAGGACCATGTGCAAGATACGATGAAAACGATGTGAGATCTGTCACGTATGCTGTCGACAATGAGCTGCTAAAACATTGTTTCAGGTGTGAAACCTTGACTGGGATTTAATAATAATTTCTGTGAAACCTGCCTGCATTTCAAGATGATTGAGACTGATCAATAAGTACGTACAATTTGTGGGTACATATGTACATTAAGATTGAAATTGTGTCTGAACGCCCGCAAACGTACGGTAGAATGGAAGTGATAGATTCTTCGAAAGAGGGAACTTGAAGCTTTAAGGAGCATAGCTATTCGTATCCGCGATGGGATTGTGTTGTCAAGCATTGGATGGTCGAACAATGGAAGACATGCTTTCTGCAGGACGCGAGGTTGACTGCGGATCCATTATTTGTGGAAGTGCAGCGCGCGGCAGAGAGTCGACGGCGAGGATTCAGAGGGAGTCGAAGGCCCTGGAATAACATAGATGGGTATAAAGTCTTTAGCACTGACATGGACGGGCCTTGTTCGTCTTTACTAACAAGATCCAATCCGGACTCCGGAGAACAGGAGGTCAAAGAGACAGGGATCACTAGCACCTTACCTGTTGCCAAGAACATGTCTTGAATGCCGCTTGGGCGCGCCAAATTGCCGATCCGTTTCCTATTTTGCTCATTACCGTGCGCGCTTGCGGCCCCCGGTTTGAGTGCATACGTACACAGACCAAGTATTAATATTTCTCTACCGTGAACTTCATATACTGTCACGGTCTACCCTCCTATCGTAGCGCTATTTCGACAACTCCTGATGCCTTCGCTGAGTCATTGAAGGTTGCTGCAGATGGCCCCATGCATTTGATGAGCTGCTGGAGCAGTAGCAGAATTACTAGACGAGTCCGTCACACTGTAACCTAAACTTGTTATCAGTTACGCGTATCCCGATAGGTGGGTTATCACCGTATGTAAATGCGTCGCGCATGTTAAGCGTATAGAAGGTTGCGTCATCCCCGATTTCCTGGCGCTGTCACAAAGTGAATTTAAGATGCCAACCAAGCACAGCACCATCAAAATCGGCAAGAGCACGATCTGGATTCTTCTGAATGCTGAGTAAGTACCTTCTGCAAAATGACTGCTGGACCAGTTTATCCAACGAAGCGTTTTGAAAAAACCAGATTCGCGTTTCTTTGTCGTTGAGTTGCGTACGCTCGAGTTCATTTATATCGAGGGTGAGGAATGATATTTGAGAATAAAAGATGGTGTCTGTTCTGCTTGCTTAGTGTCTCCTTATTTAAAGGTGTTCGGAATCCTGCACTGACGCGCCTCAATACATGATTAGTACAACACTGTAAACGTATGATTTAAATAAATCACCTTGTCCGAATGTTTACTGGCGCGTTGAGTAGTCGACACGGGATATATAACTTTGCGTGGAATCATTTGCTGTATAAATTTGTAAGAAACATGATATTACTGGCAACATGCCCAAATCGCCATGAACGACAGTGGCGCTCTCATGTATATGCGATAACTCTGCCTTGAAGCAGTGGTAGCGATTTTACCGAGATGCATTTGCCAGCTCGTCTCTGTTCCTCTTCCCATTCCTGATCTTCTAGGTATTGATCAGCTGCACGTGCTTCCAAGGTGCTGGCACCAATACCGCCAGTTTCTTTGTACTTGCAGCCATACACGGCTTCTTCATGAGGATCATCAGCTAGAGACACATATGCTTTCGCCACGCGCCAGTCTACCTCTTTCGTCAGCATCTGCAAACGCTTCTCGGCTTTCTCGCGGACGCGCCTTACTCCTGCGTCCAGATTCGCATCCCGTGTAGCAGAGAGTAACTTAGCGGGGGGTGGTAGGACAATAGAAGTGCGGGTATGGAGTAGATGAGGGGTAGTGGAAAGGGTGCTTGGGGGTAGATTATTCAAACGACATAATTCCCGACCCTTTACGATGTCAGGTTAGTGATATCCATTAACCGGCGCAGCGTATCTTACATTAACTCCATAGCGAAGAGCAATCCCCTGTAGTGTGTCCCTAGGATTGATGTAATATCTGGGGGGAATACATTGCTCGCCAGTAGCTACAACCTCAGCATGTCCTGCGGAAGCATCACTAGTCTGCGTGATGAACATTGATTCACTGGTTAGGCTGGATGATGACGAGAGCGCTAATGAATATGCAGGCAGGGCAGGTTCCGAGATTGGGGGCACTGAAGCAAGCTCGTGGGCTTCGTCTTCATCATCTTCATCATCCCCCAGAATAAATATATCTTCATCCCGCACTGTGCCATTATTCACTGCACGGATGTTCCGCGCGGAAGCCGAGCTAACCACGCTCACACCGCCCAAGCAGGACAAGCAGGGCTTATAGGTACTCAGGCGAGGGTTTGAGCTGATACAGGCAGGACAGATGGGGCGACCACAGCATTCGGTCATAAATAAATCTGAGTCGCATTTGGGTGGAAGAGACGATGAGCAAGTCAAGCAGAGCGCAGCTGAACGCATGGTTGAGCCTAAGAAATAAGGATATCTGACTCGGAGATTGAGCTTCTAGGTGGCGGTCAATGATCCTGAGAACCCTCTGCCAGTGAGCGTTCGTTCATACATAATATTAGCACAGCCACCCCACTATTCAATTTGAGGCCTTGGCCAGTACGACGGCAACAGTGACATGGCCTCCCCACCACTGGAACAGCAAACAGAGCAGCCTCATCTTGTTTCTCTGGTTCTGCAATCCAAGAAAGCACTTCAACACGGCCAGCAACTTTGTTCCAAGGTTAACAGTCTTTCAAACGCGTCTGCGCAATGTTCGGTAGACGTGCTTGCATTGGACGCGAAAGTTAAATGGATCACGGAGGCCGTCCTTGAGCAGCTCAAGGTGCGTTGTTATTGCCACCAATTCAATTTTATACTGGAGATGTTGCGATTCTAGCTTGCAGCGAATGTTGCTAAGAGTATTGAGCATAAGCGTGCTCAGCTGGATAAGCAAGTTAAGGTGTGTGGTGCTTCCCCATGTATTGACCTCGTGACATTTCTACATAGTAATCTGTGTAGGCATGGGATGTTGTACGCTTGCAACGCACTGAAGCCCTCGACAATATCCTCGAATCCCTAGGGGCACAGCTAGTACCACCTGGTTTCCACCAGACTTCCTCTGGTTCTTCCCTGTTCGGAAGCCAACACTCCATTGATGGCAAGAACGGCAAAGCAGTTTTTAATTCACAGCAGAGCCCTTCCGCCACTGTGCGGGACAACCCATTCAACCATCACGCCAAGAACGCCGACCGGACCAAGTGGAAGACGCTACGTGACTTCGTTGATGAGAGTGCTATTGAAAATGTGTTAGACACACTAGAGAGTGATAGAACAAGGCTAGACGTGAGCTTTTTTGTATGCTCAGGAGAACACCCCACTCAATCTGCGGAAAGGATATTGTAGCTTCAACATATGATTACCCAGAAACTCTATCGGCTGCAATATCGTCCATCCGCGAGTCCCTCCCATTGTCGAGTAACGTGCCTTCAATAGACGATATTTTGAATACACAGCAGCAGCCTTCGGAGCTTATGGCACGCCACCTCAGCAGTCTTACCTCCCACTATGAGCAGATGGCTGACGCGTTGAAAGAAAGCGAAGCTGGAGAGATATTCGGCGAGGATGACTTGCAAGGTATTGGAATTACCTTTTCGCGCAGTGCCTGATCTTTAGCTTTTGACTGATGCGTTGGAAGACATGAACCGTGATACCGAAGAGTTACCTTCTATAATGGCTGAGCTAGAAGAACAAGCGCTTTCAATCGAAGGTACTCAGTAAGCTAATATCTCACTATGTGCATCATGTAGCATTCTTATGTTCCGCTTAGCCAACAGCTAGTGACAGCAAAGACATCTGCTCAAGAACGACTAGCCACACAATCTATGACTCTCGATGACCTCGACGAGCTAGGTGAAATTATGTCCGACATGCTACAGAAGCAGCAAGATATCGAGGTGACTTTTTAAATTATATGCTGCGGTCAGTATCTGATACTTCGCGACAGAATGAGTGCCAAGAACTTCTTGACGGGCTGCAGCAGCGACTTCTCCTCGTTGAAGACCTTCATCACCGTTTTATCCAGTACCAAACTTCGTTCAAGAAGCTCCTTATTGAGATCGGAAGGAGGAGACAGTACAGAGAAGCAGCGGAGAAGATTGTAGAAGGAATGGTCTCGCAATTGAGTGCAATGACTGAAGGTCAGCTTTACTCGTCTCTTTCTGGTCGTTTCTTGGGAGTAGTTGCTGAGGGATAATATTTTCAGAAGAACGTCAGGTAAGAGAAGATTTTAATGCAGAGCACGGCCAGCATATCCCAGAGGACATCTGCTTGTGCATCGAGAATCCACCCACGAGGTGGGAGGTTGTGCCTCGAGAAGGGGATGTGCGTGAGAGCTTGCCTGAGGTAGAAAGTGATCTCCTGGCGCAGGTTAGTGATTGGACACCCATGCTTACAATGCTTACTGAGCCCTTTACAGGCAAAGGAGAAACTAGCCGCCATAGATGTGTCATCAGCCGGCACTGAGAGCGTGTAGAATGTTTCACATTTTGTTATACTTAACGAGATGAATGGATCAGGTTTTCCTCACTTGTCCCCGTTATAGTTTAGCTACATAACGCAACTGAATTGAACCTTGCTCATAGCTCACACCTGGCATGTGCGTAATATCAGCATGGTTCGGGCCCCGTGTGTGCATCTCAAGAAGAAGAGTAGATGATTGATACCGGCTTCATTGTAACGTCAACAGTGAGTCTTGGAGCAAGCACTCTTCTTCTGCTAACACACCTCACTCGTAAGGAATCGTTGAAGTTATCTTCTACGCGTTCGACAAGACCAACGTACCCTCCTATCCAGGGTTTGCGAAGTTCACGAGTTTCGCACTAGCCCCCGGAGTCCCAGACAAGAAAGACGTTCAATGGGGTAAAACTCAAGAAGGGACGGTTTCCTTCCTTCTTCTATATGGTCTGGCTATGGAAGACTAGGGTAAAACTATCCTCAATTGGGATTTACTCCACCCAACCAGTCGACACCCTCTACGGCATCTCGGTGGATTTGTCTTGACCAGCCTACAGAGACCTGAGTTACGCATGAAATTCTGCCAGAGCAGCCTAACTATGGGCAGTGGCTCCAACGAGAACTCGAGGTGTTGGCGGTACGCTTTTTGCTGGAACGTGCCAGTCACATGTACGGCACTTAAGAGCTATGCTCTTCAAATCGTCATTATTGTTGAGTCTCGAAAGCTTGACATCCCGAAAGCCTACTGCGGTCCGGCAGTTGCTCAGACATTGATAACACACCATACATAAATGTTGATTTTCTTCTACGGCATGTCATAAATAATATGATTACGTACGGGGGAAACATTGAAGTAAGCCAACAGACAATCATAATATTGAGTATTTCATGTAGTAAAATTCAAACCCGCGCATAGACGTGTAATTACAGCAAGTACATCCTAACCCAGCAAATGATAATTGAGAAAAATCGAAGTACGTGGTCTGCAGTAAGTGGTTAGGTGGATGATAACAGTCCATCTATGGTGTATGATCGTGGCGATCGCACCTACATGTTTGAAAGCCTGCGCGATTATCGCTTAAGTTTACGGTCGGTAAACTCCAAGCAGCACTATCTCTTCGAGTCAGCTGCACGATTATTTAGGGGAGGAAGTATACCGCACACAAGGTCTGGGTAGCTGTCATCCATGTTGCGAGAGAACATCTGTGTCGACGCCACAGGAAGCACGGTCTGATTTCCAGAAGTCCCTGTGCATCCGCGTGACCAAAATGGCTTGAAGAATGGTTAAATACCTTTTGCCGAATCAGTGAGTGATCACCATTTCCAAAGCGAGAACAGACTTACTCTGCAACCAAGTGTGCCACTGGAAACTACATCTCATATTACTAAGGCAGCTTGGAGCGTACACAATGACTCACCGGAAAAAATATCTCGGCGAGAATCACACCAAGATATAAAGCTGTAACATTCAGCAAGTAAATATGTAAGAAGCATTTCATAAATCTGGGAGCACCAACCAAAACTGCAGATAAAGTACAGCAGATGATCTTGTACGAGACCGAGCATAAGACGGTTGTCGATGCCCCGATCACCACGACTCTTGACAGCGCGATACAGCACCAACAGTAATATTTCTGAGATTGTGTTCATGCAGAGGCACGCAGTCAGTTTAAGCTCGTGCTAGTAGCAGCTCCCAATACGGACGTAATTGGGCAACAATTGCCAAGCAGTATACCACAATCAACGAGTTGCTCGTCTTCGTATCCAGATATTCGACAACCCCGGGTATCCAGCATTCTCCTGTACGGAGAAACGAGCGTTAACAGCTGAGCGGGCAGAGGGTCTACACACCAGACGCTGACGAGTATTGTCTGAAGCAGATGATAATCGGCACTATATAGGCCTGCAGAAGATGTATCAGACATCGTTATCCGGAAGGCTGTAGCCTTCAGATATTGATCTCACAATGATACTGCTGAATTGGAGCGCCGCTACCAATCTCTTCTGCTCCCATACTGCAATCGATCGGAGTACGAAGATGCCTGAACTATCAGGGATATTAATGTTGGGGCATAGAATGACTAGCTCAACGTACACTAAGCGCAAAGCGTTGTGAGAGCCCCTATATCTAATGAAATGAATGCGGGATCAGTATATCAGGACATAAGTGTCATCAGACCCACAGATATTCGCGATAGCGTAAGAGCGACAAAGCTATGATTGGGACGAGTTGGGAATTCAATATCTAAACTACTTGCCCATACAGTGAATGGGCCTTCAGGCTGAAAAATCACTGAAGTGCATCATGAAATGAATGGTACCATGAGGAAGAAAAATGATGCATAAGTATCTGACACTCACTAATCATAAATAGTAACAAGTAGGCAAATGGCAAGTGACTGCAGGTGAGATAAAACTGTATATCTGTGTGCACATGTATAATTATAATGGTCGAACGGGTCCAGTGCCATAATCTGAGGCTGTAGCCACGAACGTGGTGAGTGAGAGATCGTCTTCGTAGGTGCCATAAGAGGCACGGTCAGAGTTCCAGAAGTCCCTATGCATTCGTGTGAACAAGAGAGCTTGAGCAACGACCTGAGACCTGCTGTCGAATAAGTAACCATCATCACCTCCAATTTAAGAACAAACAAACTCTGCAACTATGTGTACCACTGGAAACTACGCCTCGTGTTAATGGGGCGACTTTGAGTGTGCACAGTAACTTACCGAAAAGAAGATTTCGGCGAGAGCAAGACCAAGTAAAAAAGCTGTACCATTTAGCAAGTAGATATTCAGTAATTTTTCGAGCACCAACCAAAGCTGCAACCAAAGTACAGCAGGTTATGCTGCATGAAACCACGCATGAGATGGTCACTTATCCTCTGACTGCTGCTACGAATCTCGGCAGCGCGATACAGTAGAAACAACAATATTCCTGAAATTGTGTACGTGCAAAGGCATGCAGTCAGTTCAAGCTCATGCTCATAGCAGCTCCTAATACTAACCGAACTTTCCAACACCCAGTAAGACGTACACCACGATCACTAAGGAGTTTGCCTTTGTATCCACATCTTTAATAAACCCAGGGATCGAACATTCTCCTTTGTGAAGAAATCAAAGATTAAGGGCTGAGCAGGGAAAGAGTCCGATACACACACACCGAATACCGACGAAGCAAATACGTGAAAGCAGAAGACCATCGGCACTAGAAGGGCCTGTGGAGGATGAGTCAGCCATCGTTATTTGGAGCCCGTTGCAACATCTGGGTATTGGTCTCACAATGACACTGATGGCAATAAACACCACATATTTGCTCCTCCAGTGGTACACTGCGAAGGTTCTGAGTATGAAGAGGCCTGGGCCATCAGGGATTTGCGCAGATGTTAGAATCCAGAATTACCACCAGCTACTTCAATGGGGGACCCACATTCAGTGCAAAACGTCGTCAGAAACCCTAGATCTATGACGTGAATGATGTGTCAGATGCACGTCAGTATGTTATCGGGGCAGTCATTAGACTCACAGAGATTCGCTTCATCATAGGAGCGACAAAGCTATGATTGGGATATGAGTTACATTCAAACATCGGCACCACTCGCACATACAGTGTGTGGTGCATTAGGCTGAAAAACCGCTGAAGAGAATCACGGAAGCATCCCAACATGAGAAAGGATGACAAGAAGGTGCACGTCTGACACTCACTAAGCATGCCCAGTAACAAGAAGGCGAATGGCAAGTGACTGCAGGCGAGATAAAATAACGGACTGAGCCCCCACCGAGACTCAACAATATAAGTCACCTACACAACTATATCTCAGAGGACTCTCAGACATTCAAGCCAAATTCCACTCACCGAGTCAGACATGCAAAGTGCGTAGTCATAAACCTGAATTGAAATTGTGAGCCACTGTCAACTACATAATGACTTCTATAGCTCACCCATAGCGATGTTAATGCAACTATCAGGAGGAGAAACATATTAATGAAAGCAGCTGATTCAATGGACAACAGCCGCACCATAACCATACTAGGAGACATCAATGACCCAGGATCAACTTGATAACAGAACTCGCACTCACCTTGTACCACAAGAGCACATCAGGTTGAATCCCTTGCAAGGCACTCATGCTAGTTTATCGCAACAAATCGACTTCGATTGAAGTCAAGTTATAATATATGCAATCCAGGCAATGCATCCCGTGGAACAGCAGCTAAGACAGACATAATCTGGGAAGTCGTTGTCCCCGTTCTATCCCCCACTGCAGCACCCTGCACGAGCCTATCAGTGCGGTCGCCCCAGCTGCAGTTCAGGTCGCATCAGATCATGTCAATAACATAGCAGACACCACCCATAATGGTATTTTGCCATGGGCACCACCGCAGTGACCATCATGAATCCACGTTCTCGGAAGCAGGTTTCCGATTCACGCGCCAAGAACCTATCAGCATGTTGGAGCTACTGGTACCGTTGAAATAAAGAGCTGAATTAGTCTCCCGTTGGCAAGTCAAATTAATAGGTGAAGACAGCACCGGGGGCAATGAGAGGGCGTGAGAAAATAGGATATCTCTAGTTGAACATTCAAGCCCAGTGAAAATCGACAATTTAGAGGCCGATATGTGTAGATAGCAGACGAAATAGATATA
>QFEN01000248.1:40437-64849 GCA_003316125.1 Auricularia polytricha
TGATGTTCATGTCCTCGTCAACTCTTCGATCCGAAGCCTAACTTCAGAAAATTGGTCACAATGGTGGAAGTTGAAGATGGCATGGGTTGCCGAATATATGGTTCTTACTCGCTGAACTCCGTTCTAGATCATCTGAGTCGCACTTGGGAGAAGAAGTCAGCGATCCCTTGGAATTTGACCCTCTGGAACCATCAGAGTACCGTACTGGACAGGTTTTGTGCCCTGCCCGTGATCTTGCCGCAGTGAGTTATCTGCGCGATCTTTCTCGTACATGTTCTAGCATGCTATGTGCACTGTATCAAGGCAGGGCAGAATAACACTGAAATGCGATTGATATCACTGTTGCACGGGGTCAAGGAGCTTGTAATAAAAAACAATAAGCCAGCAACAGGCTTCCTGTGTAACTTACGGCGTGCCCGGGTCGTCTTTCTCCTCTGGGACCCCTGCGGCCTCATTTTTGTTTTGAGACAGGTATTTGGCTGTGCAGATATCGATGCTATCGACTGCATGATGGAACTGCGTTTTACATTTATTTTCAGTCACTTTGCATCCTGATAGCATTGTCCCGGCGCCCGACAAAGCACCACTGCATTGCTGCTTGCGATGGGTCACTTGTTGTTGAGCAGGACCAACACGCCGCACTAGCAACATTGCGTGTTCCATGGACCGGGAGCGGCTCTGGTGGAATCCTGTTTCGTCTCGATTGATTCGCAACATTCCCGCAACTCGTGCTGCTAAGCGTTCCAGGCAATATGATTTTGGTTAAATCCTAATAATACAGTCTATTGTTATTGATGCAGACACTACGAGACTCGACAGGTGTCTTTGCTCAGTGCGTGTATGCAAAAGCTTGCGTGTCTCTGGGCCAGACAAACCGATGCCATAAATAACGTGATCATATATTAGGTATTTGAACAGATCGAAACACTAGTGCGCATGTTCAACACGCCTGTAAGTTATTTAAATCCCCCATCTAACTTGTATGTGATAGGAGGAGCGTCCATTGTTTGGTGCTTCCGTCCTGTCTGAGAACCCACGAGCAGCACTGTTTCTTCATCGATCGGGTGCTAGCTACACGGTGATTTGAAGGAGAGTGCACCGTCACATAGCATCTGGGGTTGCTACCATGAACGTTGTGAGAGAGAGATCCTCTCCGTAGAAGGCACGATCCGATCTCCAGAAGTCCCTGTGCATTCGTGTGACCAAGAGAGCTTGAGCAATGACCTGAGACCTGCTGCCGAATAAGTAATCATCATCATCATCTCCAATCTAAGAATAAACAAACTCTGCAACTATGTGTACCACTGGATACTACGCCTCGTGTTAATGGGGCGACTTTGAGTGTGCACAGTAACTTACCGGAAGGAAGATGTCGGTGAGAGCGAGAGCAAGAAAAAAAGCTGTACCATTTAGCAAGTAGATATTCGGGAGTCATCTGAGCACCAACCACAGCTGCAACCGAAGTACAGTAGATTTTGTTTCAAGATACCATACATGAGACGGTTAACGATCCTCCAACCACTGCTATGAATTTCGACGGCGCGGTACAGCAGAAACAACAGTATTTCAGGAATTGCGTGCGTGCAGTCAGTTTGAGCTTATGCTAATAGCAGCTCCTAATACCGACCGAACTCCATAACACCCAACAAGGCGTACGCCACAATTGCTGGGGAGGTTGTCTTCATATCCACATGTCTGACAAACCCAGGGATCGAACATCCTCCTTTGTGAAGAAATCTGAGCTGAGCAGGGAAAGAGTCCAATACACACACACCGGACACTGACGAAGCAACTTCTCGAAAGCAGACGATCATCGGTACTAGGTGGGCCTGTAGAGGATGAGTCAGACATCGGAGTCGGTTGTAGCTTGCAGGTATTGGTTTGACAATGGCGCCGATGACCAAAAGCATCACCCACTTTCTCCCCATGTGGTATACTACCAATGTTCTGAATAAGAATATGCCTAGACCACCAGGGATTTGCACAGATGTTAGAATGCAAAATCACCAGCTAGTTCGATGAGGGGACCAACACTCGGCGAAAAACAATATCAGAAACCCTAGACCTAATAAGGTGTCAGACGCGCAGTCAACGTACGATTGAGGCAGAGTGTCATTAGCCTGAGACTTACAGATATTCGTTCCATAAAATAAGCGACAAGTCTATGATTGGTATATGAGTCAAAATTGAAACATCTTCATCAATCGACCATACAGTGTATGATGCATCAGGTTGAAAAACCGCTGAAGTGAATCATGGAAACATTACAACATGAGGAAGGACGATATGAAGACATGTCTGACACTCACTAAACATACCCAGTAACAAGAAGACAGATGGCAAATGACTGGAAGCAAGATATAACAATGTACCAAGCCCCCAATGAGATTCGACAATATAAGTCACCTGCACAAATAAAGCTAAGAGGGCTCTCGGATATTCAAGCCAAATTTCGCTTACCGAGTCAGGCATGCAAAGTGCGTAGTCATAAACCTGAATTGAAATTGTGAGCCACTGTCAACCACACAATGACTTCTATAGCTCACCCAGAGTGATGTTAATGCAACTGTCAGGAGGAACATAGATCAACTTGAATGAAAGCAACTGATTTGATGGAAGTCAGCCGCACCATAACCGTACTGAGAGGAGACATCAGTGACCCAGGATCAACTTGATAACAGAACTGACACTCACCTTGTACCACAAGAGGGCATCAGGCTGAGTTCCTTGCAAGGCACTCATGCTAGTTTATCGCAACAAATCGACCTCGCTTGGAGTCAAGTTATAATATATGCAATACATCTCGTGGGACAGCGGCTAGACAAACATAATATGGGAGCTGGTCTTCCTGTTGCCGTATTCAACATGAGCTCATCGGTCTGGTCGTTACAGCTGCAGTTCTGGTTGCATCAGGACATGTTCAACTTGGTTAAGAACATAGAAGACACCACCCAGGAAAGGGTGTTTTACCATGGGCACCATCGCAGCGGCTATCGTCCACGTTCTCGGAAGCAAATTTCTGATCCACGCGTCAAGAACCTATCAGCAGGGTAAATTTTTGTATGCTCGCCAAAGAGGGCATGTATTTGTCAAATTGTCGCTACTGCGATGGAGACATTCATCAGAATACCTCGTTCCGTTGCTCTTGAAAACCGGATAGAAACCGGAACAGATGCAACGTGCGTATAGAAGTATTCACACAACACAAGTTCGATCGTGGTCTTGAAGGGGAACCTGGAAAATCAGGCTGAAGAGTGAAAATAGCACACCTATGGATTTAGACTGCCATACTCTAACGAGCGTATCGATACGGTTCATGAGCAGATTTTTTGACATGGTGAAAGACCAAAATTGACCAAGACCGTCACGTATGTCGTTGATCAAGATCAAGCCACTGTGTAGTCCACCCAAATTGATGACGAAAAGTGAAGTCATGGTCAGTCTCCCCTAGGACAGTCGGTGGCGATGCACGGTGCAAGTTCAAGTTCATGTGATTCTGGGTGCAGTTTGTCTTTACTCTTCACACCAACATGTCCAAACTACCAGACATCTTCACTGACCCAGAGGATTCCCAACTCGTCGCCGATGCTAAGAAAGACAAGCCCGAAGACCACGAGTTCAGCTACACCGAGCGCGACGTCATCCTCTACAACCTTGGTGTCGGCGCGACAGCTAAAGACCTCCAATGGACTTACGAAAGTCAAGAGGAGTTTGCGGCGCTCCCAACGTTTGGAGTCGTGCCGCAATTCGCAGCCAGTTCTGGTATTTCACTAGGCTGGTTGCCGAACTTCAATCCTGTGAGGCACCCTGACAGAATTCAATGTACTCCAAGGAGCTTAATCACGCGTTTCAGGCTAAGCTTCTTCATGGCGAACAGTATTTGGCAATCAAGAGCCCTATACCCACAGAGGGACACTTTATAAATGAAACAAGGTTTGTCTATCTTCGCGTCTTCTGCCCGCCGATTCCCAACTCCGCTGCATAGGCTCTTGGAAGTCCTCGACAAGGGCAAGGCTGCTTCAGTCACCACCATAGTGTACACGAAGGATGTAGTCACAGGCAACATCATCTTCGAAAACCAAATAACGGTGTTCATTCGAGGGGCCGGCGGCTTCGGTGGCAAGCGCTCTGGCAGAGGTATTGAAGTATCCCCATTCGATCGAGCACTGGTATACTTATCTGAGTTTGCTCCAGATAGAGGCTCTGCAACAGCTGCCAACACACCCCCAAAGCGTCAACCTGATGCTGTGGTGGAAGAGAAGACGAACGCCTCACAAGCTGCACTATACAGGTCGGCTTCCGTTACATTGCTGTATATTATCGCTCTTCTGACACTAGCACGTAGATTAAGTGGCGACTACAATCCCTTACACGTAAGTCGCATATCGTGCAATATACTCGAAGTCCGAGTAGTCTTTATCCCCAACACAGATAGATCCCAACTTCGCGGCAATTGGCGGGTTCGATCAACCCATTCTTCATGGTAATATCCGAACTCTATGCCCGGGCATACGTATCTCAATACATCCTAAACTCATTTTAGGTCTTTGCTTTATGGGGATCGCAGGCAAGCACGTCTTGCAATCTTTTGGCGCTTACAAGGACATCAAAGTTCGGTGAACACTATCCCTATTATGCTCGAAATACTGTGCTCTTACATACCCGCAGTTTCTCTGGTGTAGTATTCCCTGGTGAGACGCTCGTCACGGAGATGTGGAAAACAGGCAGCAAAGTGATATTCTGTACGTCTAACATACACCCCCCATTTCCACCTTGGGCCAGGTGCTGACATCAAGCCTTCTTTCATATAGCCACTAAAACGAAGGAGCGGGGAATCACAGTACTGGCCGCAGCAGCAGTGACGCTTGTTGATACCGATACGAGATCGAAGCTTTAATGTGATGGGTGACACCGATTTGAGGACGCAATAAATAAATATCGACATGTAAATACAATGTTATGCTAGCCAAACTCTACAAAATCCCAATGACGTATCACACTTTCATATACCACTCCTATCTAGACTCGAGGAAGGCTTGATAGCAGGGCCCGAAGAATAATGTGATACGCATCCAGTAAAATAAAGGTAAGAACGAACTATACACACGGAAACAACAAAACGATGTCCATGCCGATAGTTACTAGGGTGATACATGTGTAAATCATCCATTAGCTCTTGTTGATTTAATACTATCGTTACTTGCATGTCTTGCGTACGCCCGAAAGTACTGAAAAGAGCAGAACGGGTTGGGTGATTATTAGTCCAGAGTTGGCTTCTGAAAGGCGGGTATATGTGGTCGTAAATTATAGCTGGGAGAAGAGCTGGCCCGTTGGCCTTTTTAACAGTTCGGGAAGATGCCTTCGGTGCCTAAGGGAGAACCGTTCAACATCTCAGTAGTTTACCAACGATTCAGGCAACGTACCAGGGTAAAACCAGAACGTGACAGCCAAGATCAGGTACAAACCTGCACAAAGATGAGCATGAACGCAGCCTATATGCATTGGGGACTTACACATGAGAATCATGCCCTCTAACCAATTTGACTTGCCGTCCTGTACACAGTAGTTCACAGTGAGGACTGATATATAGATGTGTTTAATCATTATGCAACCCTGTTGAAATAATAACGCACCAGAAAGGAACAGCACGATCGACTCCAGCGGATCGAAGAGGAGCGTCAGTGGTTTACCCATAATCCAAGCGAGCGTCACCATAAACCTGCAAAAATACGAACGGTGAAAAACTGTTGGCGGGAGACACGACGCTGAAACGCACGGAATAACGAAGAGTGCAATTTGCTAGAGACCGGTCAACAATCACAGAAAGACATCCAAGTAAATAAACGCACAATACTTGATCCAACAGCAACCCCCAAGCTGAGGGTTAGCTTGTCTTTGACAGACACTGTGACTGCAGTGACATGTTCCGCTGCATTACCAACTATGGGAAGCAAGATCACGGCGACAAACTCTTTGCCGATGGCCCCAGATTCAGTCAAACCGTTGATCGAATCTACGAGAAACTCGGCGGTAACAGCTACCAACTAGACCGAGAATATTTTCAAAGGATTGTTTGTCAGCGCAGGCAGTGGCACGTACCACAGTTACAGCGACTAGAAGCCCGAGGGCCACACCGACACTCATATATGGTTCTATCTCAGAGTCTGTGTTGTCCGATGCGGCAGCATGATCAGAGTCGGTGCCTTCAAACCCAGAGGCAGTGATAACAGCTTCTTCGTCACTCCTCGGTTCAGGGGATAGTACAGATCTAGCATTCTTACGACGGTAGAGTCTCAACTGTAACCATGGATTCTGTCCCGCATAGCCAACTGTCTGTTGTATGTCACCATTGTTGTCGTCATAGAGGGTTTTGTGTGAAAACAGTTGGAAAACCAGATACGAGCCGTAAACTAAACAAAAGTGATTAGGCGATTGGCAGCTGTTTTTTTGGCTGACCTACTGAAAAGAAGAATGAGGGCAACCTGGATGACGGTGTAAGAACAATTTTACACATGTAAAACATGTCAAACACGTACACCATGGCTGGTCTTCAAAATGTTGTAATCTGTCGACAGCTCGTCATAGGAAGGCTGGCCCTGCAATGCCATGTGGAAGGCTCCAGGCAGCAAGACAGCAATGACACTAATGGTTAGCAGGGACGAATTTAGTTGCACCGCGCCTGTCAGAAAAACTAAGAATCAAGGTTTTCATTTGGCGCCAATATACACATACTTTGTCCAAAACCCTGTTCCGAAAATCGCATGCCACCGGCAAAGAAGCACATGCCCAGCACCAGAACTGAGGTATGGTCAATGAATTTCCAAATTGAAGCAAGAATACCTACGAAGATTGCTCAAAATAGATCCCACCACTTAGTGTAACTATGAGTCTAGGGTTGCAAGGGAGATAAGAGGACTCACAAGATGACTGGACGATTGTGAGTTCACATTTTGCAAGGGCAATAATCTAGAGTGTAAACATCAGCATCTCACCGCATAACTGTGCTGAGATTAGAACGCACAGAAACAATCAGTTCGACGCTATGGAGGAAGGCACGGATGGTTAGATGACGATTGACACAACAATATTTTGACTGACGCATTTCCCTAAGATTTTGCAGTCGTTAGAATGAGGTCATGAAATAGTGGATGGTCAACGAACCAATGTGGCATTGAGAAGACCTGCCAAAGTTTGGCCAACTCGTATGGAGAGTTCGTCAGTGGCATAAGCCAGGAGCTGATAGCGGCTCAATGTTGTATAACTTCGAAAAAGCGAGCTTGTACTCACCTTGGCCAATGGTATGATGGCAAGAAACGTCACTGCAGCTTGCTGTAGCATCCGAAAATTTAAGAGGGTAACTTGTCAACTTACAGACAAAGATGAGAGTATGTTGATCAGGAAGAGCAAAGTTAATTGCCCACTTCGAACAACGACCAGTCAGAGATGATTCAGACTGATATAAAATGACACACAGATATGGGAATAAACACCAGCAAGACGTTAAACCCTGCGCAAACGAATATTAAAACAACCATAAGCTTCGAAGGAGGTCCCCCCCATACATGATGAAAAGATGATCCCGCGAATGCTTTTCCATGTATTTGGGGCTGTGGCTATTGGTTTCTCCGGCGCCAGCATCAACGTTGCAGCTCTTCGTAAAGTGGGAATAAAGGTCATTTTTTGATGACGGATGTCACTTGTGCTTTTTCTACGTGACAAGTTGGATGGTGGTCGCGGAAGTGGAATATGCCCGTCTGTGGCGGTGTGCCTGCGGGAGATGCTATCTGAAGACCCGTGCATTGGAATGGGAACGTGTGGCGTAGATCAGACTGTGCTGTGCTGTGTTTAGCAAATTGGTGATGGCATGAAACCAGCGTACACATACAGCAAGTTGCAATTGCGTTGAATCGGAAGTCTAGAAAGTTATTGACAGGCTGTCAATTGAAGTCAGGTGTGGGAGGGTTGTTCGTCGCCAGTGTGACTGAGCGCCTACTTATATATTAAGGCCTTCTAGATGTACGTAATCTGTCCGTTATTGTTTACTATGGAGTAGTTGTAATATTAATGACGTCCACCGTGGTCCACGCCATGATGCATGATTCATGGGCTAGTGCCAACGAGCCACACCCGACCATGACACAATAATAATACTAGTAGTACAAGTACATACAACGAACAACCGTCACGACGATGCCAGCCTTGATCAGAAATCGCCAAAGTTACTACTAGTTCTACATCATTATCATTGTTAATGTGGCAACGGGAATATGAAACCAATTATCACCGCATGTGAGACGGACCGCTTTGAATTCTGCTTAGCCCAGCCTGCCACAATATTAGCATACATAGTACATATACTACAACGTCGGCATGTTCAAGCGACAGCCTGCCATTCCTATGTGGCCGCAGTACTTGGTGCAACGGCCAATTGGCAATGGTTGTGACACTCCGCGAGCGCAATGCCAAGGCCCACGCGCCGCAGCAGAGCGCAGCAGTTGTTTCCATTTACTCCATAGACCAAGACTTTTGCGGAATGATATATCATATCATCAATCGCGAGAGGAATTCGGACGCCGAAGTTTGTGAAGACTGTCCTCCTCGAGGACTTCATTCACGATCGTGACGGTTCGATGTCAAAATAAATTGGGAATGGGGCTCGAGGCTTCACTTTAGAGTACGTTGCGTCACCCTCCATCACGATAAGCAACCATATTAACATTCAGCCCTCTCAAGGGCGCTAATTAATCCAGTACATGGGGTAAACTCGCCAGTACTTATAAAGAATAATGACGCAGACACTGCTCCTGGTGTCCGTTCAAATACATACAACGCAATGCTTATAGAGCCGTCAACGGCAGATAACGGAAAATACCAACGTGGATCAGACTATCCCTGGTAAGCAAACGACACGGCACCGTACAGGCCATCCTCGCGTCCTAACATGCCACAACCGTGCAAGACCTATAACGCAATAAAAGTAGTCAGTGACTCCGTTCCCATCGGACACAGCGAGTAAGCCACTTACTTCCATCTTTCTCGCGTGCCATCCAACTCCGCTGTTTACGTTCCCATTGGCATCTGCCAGGCGGCACATTTGAACCCGAAAGGGATGCGCTTGGGGAAGGTTCCGCTGGAGCTTAGCTCCAACCCAGCCACTGGCCGTGTCGACATACCAGCCTCGGCCACCTTTACTTCTTATTATTCTCCAGCTTCCGGCGCCAGCACCGAGGGCAGCGAGAGTGGGTACGGAAAGCTCAATAACCCGAAGCCGTGTAGGAGAAGGAGGTATTACAACCGCCTGCGAACGCAAAGTGGACATGTAGGGGGGCGTGCACAACGGCCCGATAATGCGAGAGTGTAAAGCAATCGTCGCCTGTTGTGCCGAGCCTCGAGGGACGCCCATCCCAGGTCCGGCCCTGCCCCAATCTAAATCGGGGCTAGTAGAAACAAGCGTGAGCACCTCGACATTGACAGCCTTGCTCTTTAAAAATTGAGCAATGACGTCTAATTCAAGATCAGGAATATATGATAGACCAAGCGACCGCAACTTCGGTAACGGTTTGCAGACGTCAATGAGGAGCTCTCTAGACACAGGTGCGCTTGAGAGGTCGAGGTAGGTAAGTTCACCAGAGGTGAAACACGGCGCGGAAGATATTATTTCAGTGAGATCATCCGTAGTAAGCGGAGACGGGAATGTTCGATCGCCGTACAGCGTGAGTTCCCGGATTTGTGCTGCTGCCGGTGCACGAACGAGGAAATCCCTGATACCGGACCCAGTAAGATGTACACACCGAGCCAGGGCAAGCGAACGCAGGCGAACGGTTGAGCCCCCAATGGCAGTGAGTAATTCCGGTGTGACTCGGGTAGCGGAAAGGTCAAGGTGAGTAAGGGAAGGGAATGCGAGGACAAAAGGCATCAGAATCCGAGGTTGAATCGATTTCACACCACGAAGTCCAAGGCGCTGAAGCCCTGGGAATGTGAGTGGCTCCTCTTGCATAAATCGAGCACGAGTACGTCTACTCTGACGTCGGCCTTGATCGTCACTTCCACTAGAGTATTCATCCTCATGAAGGAGATGCGTGTTGACGAAGTCTGTGAGGGCGCTGACGAAAACTGCGCTGACGCAGCCAGTAAGGTCCATAGCCTGAAGGTCCTTGCAGTCTCTCCTTCTTTCGCGATCATCTTCTTCGGGATCGTCCACTGCGATTCCTCGTCCACGGGTAGGGCGACCGCCTCCTCTGGAAGCAGAACCACGAAGCAAGAGTTCATTCAGAACGGGGAGCGACAGAGCACCATCCATGTACTCCGTGGCACCAAAAGCAATTAGGTTTGGAAGTTCCTGCATTCGGTAATTAGTTAATGAAAGAATGGTGAATGATGTCAAACCTTGAGAAGGGCTTCGACACGTTCACCGGTCACGAAACGGCTAGTTGCAGTATCTTCTACGGAACGACGCATTCCGATGGTACGAAAGTGGTTGAAGTCTAGATGGCGGACAAACCGACCAGGACGAGGATCGTGAAGTCTCGGAACTACAGACGTAATATACACGTCAATTATTTCAGAACGTAAAATAAGACAATGTGACTTACCATAAACACCAGGTTCAGTAAGATCCATAACATTTTGAACGGCATCACTGATTGTCCTCATAATCTTCCAGCGAGCGGGACTTTTACTCTTTGGCCTGATACGTCTGGGACTCGGGTCACGAGAGGCTGGAGGCGTCAACAGCTCAGGGGGAATGGAACCATCTGGGCCGGTCAAGGACTCCAGTATGCATTCCTTCCATCTCCTAGCTGCATCCTCGTCAGAGGATGCGCCGGTACGCACAGTACTAGCTAGAGCAGCATGGGTGGCTGCTTGAATAGATTGTTTGACTTCCAAAGCAGCCTTTTCATCGTCTTCGGTATCGGTGATCTCGTCGAGCAGAGCGAGCCAGCTCCTAGGCAGACGAACCTCGATTTTTTGCCATAACCATGGCTTGGCAGCTTCATACCAAGCATGGTTTACCAAACAGAGACGAGAAAGGGTTTTACGTGCTTCTGGCTCGCTCCAATTTGGTGGTGGCATGGAAGACGGTAACGCTGTTGGGGTACCAAACTCGCCAATTGCGAGTGGATCGAGAGAACTGGCATACTCGGAAGGTGGTAAACCGGCGGCATAGATATATTCGCATATAGTAAACAGTAGTTCGGGGGGGTATTGCAGTACAGCAGACATAGTAAGGAAAGAATAGTGCAAAATCCGGGATGGAGTCACAATTGAAGAATGTGGAACGGTGTACTTATATACTGCCTCGGCAATCCCTTATTACAATGACCCCAATTATGTAATGCGGGGGAAATCACAACCCGTCCATTCTTACGTTTTCGGCATCTTTAGTCAACGCCAGCAACAAGGTCAATTCATGATTGATGGACTCACGGTGTGGCACTAATTTGTTTATAGTGACGAGCCTTACCAGGTAGGCTTTAGTCCAGTCTTATTACCCCGCCCAGTCTTTTTTCAAACGGCCTCCTCGTACCGACGGATCTTCTGGTATGGAACCTCGGCTCATAGACGTATCGGCCCAGATCGGCGGAGGGCACGACATTACACCATCAAGCCGCAATAGGTCTCCTTCCTCACCGTACTGGACCCACCAAAATCACACGCTCTAATCTAAAGCGACTTGACTACTGCCACGGATAATTTGATACGATCATTTGGTTTGCTGGTCCGGGGTTTGTACTTGCACCATCGTTGACTACATTGACTCCATGAAACGATCGCTGGCGCCATACATTGACATGTTTAGCTGTCATCATCGACATCTTTGGCTGTCACACCACAGTCCACGTATCATCGTTGCTTTGACTCTCATGCAATCGAACCACTCAGCGTGTTGCCGATAATCATGCAATCTGATAAGCTTTCCCGCAAACGAATGCGAGGATGACGCTCCATTGGCTGGTTGCTGCGCTGGCATCTAAGCGTGTCCTGCAACATACGCTTGTAATGCGCGTGTGGTATCATTATCGGTTACCCTTCAGGCTTGGCGAGGAGATAGAGGTTGATAAATGCCACGTCTCATAGATGATCATAGAATGTATGGGGTAACAGGACGGCCGCGAGCGGGGGTGGATTATCGTACCTCAAGCTTCATTGGCTGAGCATTGCCACGGAACTCAATGGCCTGCGTAACAATTGAATTTGCAACGTGCACTTCCTCAAAAGATCAATGACATTGGTATCCTCGGCATTCATCATATACATCCATTCAGTCAGGTCAGTGTGACATAGAAATCATATTGTCTCAACATCCAAATCAATGATGTAGCTGCAGGGTGCTAGTAAGCATGCGTAATGAAAGCAAAAAATATTATCAAAGGACACTTACTGGAGACAATCACAGGGCTCAGCACAGGTAAATTGATTTTAGCTGTACGGAAGAAGCAAATCTCAGAGGTGAAGTGCCCGAATGCGATAAGGTATGTGAGGAGAGCCATATCATAAATGCTAAAGGTCAGGTCCGAAGTTAATGAGTGTGAGTTCGCATGAAGAGAACAAACGCACATTTTGTTGTTGATATTGTACGCAGCATATCCCCGTATGACAGCAGATGTTAATGTCCAAGCTGCAAACGTTCGGGCCTGAAGTGCTGTTACTGGAAAGACAAGATAAGCGCGAGTCACCTCGTGGCACTAATGAAAGACTATATACTTGAGGAAGAAGGAACACGAGCATAGAGCCTGCGGGTCAGCTTTAGTGTCGCAAAGTTCTGAATGGTGTTGAACACAGCCATTGTAGCGACTATGAGCTGCCATTTAGGCAAAAGACCTTCAGACTTGGGCAGGTCTAAAGCACATACTGTGAGATTGCCATAGAAGCAAGAACATGTTTGCACTCACAGTCCAGCAGCATCTGACTCTGAGTGGCCATCTTGAAGGATGTAAGGTTTGAAACTGAAAACGTTTAACAAACGCGTTCACGTGTA
Source organism: Auricularia polytricha (assembly GCA_003316125.1). Taxonomy (NCBI): domain Eukaryota; kingdom Fungi; phylum Basidiomycota; class Agaricomycetes; order Auriculariales; family Auriculariaceae; genus Auricularia; species Auricularia polytricha. The sequence goes on from QFEN01000248.1 coordinate 53,417, forward strand.
GCTTCATGTATGTGCTTATGTAAGTTTCCTTTTACTGATTTTTGTTAGAGTGGATGTTTTGCAGATCCTGGTTTGTGTTGTCCCCATAACGGCTCCCAGTGGTACGTTGTCCTGGACGAATGAGCCAGCGACGAAACCCATGCAAGAACCCTCCTCCTCCAAATTTTCTGGGACTTCACGCTCGAACTCGCTTGCAAGCACCATTAGCAGCAGCGGTGCTAGTCTAAGTCGCCGTTCGCGGACCGTGACAAGGAAACGAACGCAAACGATAACTACAGGGTCTAGGCCAGATGACACGCGTCCAGAAGAAGACCAGGTCCTGGATATCTCAGCTGCCAATAGCGCAGAGCCATTTCCTACTCCGGTTCCGACTGATACTTCCGAACGTTTACTGTCTCCGGTTACTACGCGATTCGAAACCACAACAACTCCATTTTCGAGCCCCGTGAACTTGCAACCGAATGGTGATTTAGAACGGAGTGGAGGAACGTTCGGTGTGGCAGCAGGTGATTTGCGCGTGGCTGTGAAGCAGGACCCGCCTTCAGCCCCTACCAAAAGCCAACCGGGTTCTCAAGCGCTAGCAGTATCCACTCCAACCATTCCTGTGAGTTTAGAGTCCATTTCTCTTGACGAATGGAGCTCACGAGGTCCTAGATGAAGGGAAAAGGTCGCGGAAACAGAACAATGCTGACGTCTCCTCCGTCTGCCTTCCGTCCAAATCCCACTGACAGCGACCATGCGCGAAGTAGTGTCCGTGACTCCTTGCTAACGCAACAATCATCTACATCCTCCTCGCTTTACCCTCTTACTACTTCCATCGGGACAGAGTCACCTCCTTCTCCCCTCTCACCAACGACACATGACAACGGTGTTGTCATTCCAGCTTTCGAAATGGATGAACCAACGAGGGTACAGGAATTCAATGCAGACGACGTCTCGTATCGTCTTCAGTTGCTTGTGAAAAACAATTATTTCCTTCCCCCTGCACACTCGAAGCCGTGTCCGGCCGATTTTGCACCGTACCCAAACATATCCAAAAAAGCTACCTCTCCTGCATTTCTGGATTATTTTCGAGTTGGAAAATCCAAATTTAAACCTGCTAGCCCAGATTTCATCGATAGTTCTCCGATGTTGAGAGTGACATCGGATTCTACGACCGTGTCCGGTTACGTCCCCCGCGGAGCACCCCAAACATTCCGATCCCCAAAGAATGTTCAGCACCTGGCACGCGTGGTCGTTGTTCGTGAGCAAATGGACGACCTTGTCGCTGCTGCAAAGCAAGCAGAGATAGACTTGAGGGGTCGGGACGTTCCCCCAGACCGTGATAGGGGTGTGCGAAGACCAAAGGTTGATGTGTTTGATGGGATCATTGATCCCACGGATGCAGTTGACGTACCTCCCCCGTCTGCCAATTACACTCTAGCCTTGCAGGCCTCAGCACTTCATGGACTGGGAATTGAGGACTCTGTGGGAGCAGCCGTATTAGCGGAGCGCTTACCTCCCCCAGGTAGTCCTGGACATTCCATAAGTCTTGATCCACGAGAGGATGCGTGGAGAAAGGCTTTGCTGCATCAGGCTGTTGGACACTCGCTCAACAATTCAGCAGTAACATCTGATGTGTCGTTGTCCACGGCTCCGTCCACTCCGACGAGGTCACCACACCATCCACGCTCGTCAGAGTCACTATACCAGCGCGCTCTCATGCATCCGCGGAATATGCTAGACAAGAAGATCCTTGAGAATCCGATAATTGATCACAATGAGGAGCCTGAACCACCAACAACACCCACCGCAGGCGCACCTTCTGGAAGAGATGCTCATCTTCCGGCCCGGGAACACGTGCGGTTATCCACCTATACTCCTCTCCGAGCAGAGACCCCGGTCCCTCAAACCCCTCTTGCGCCTCCTCCCCGCCGACAACTCGGAGACACCCAGTACTCTCATTCACAATCTCATCTTCCCGCAAGTTCTACAGAGCTTCTCCGAACACTTCGTAAATCTTTATCTTCTCCCATACTCTCCGATTTCTATGAATTAAGAAGAACACCCATGATGACGCCGCCACCGCTGCCATCACTAAGTATATCTCCTCCGCCCTCGCATCGCATGAGCAGGATGACCGCGCTGACTGGTTTCTCTCGGTTTACGGATGATTCAACCGCTTTCGATGACATGCGGTCTCGTCCTTCGTTGGCAATCTCATTACCAGCGACCGACGGTGGACGTCGGCCATCGTTCTCAGAGTACTCACAGCCATCTCCGACTGCGTCCGCTTTCAGGGATAGATGGTCGAATGGCTTTTATTCCCAAAACTCCCAACCACTTCCCGTTGACCCTTTGTCACACTCGCGAGATTCCTCGATGTCGCCGCCTGCCCCAATTCCTCGTCTCTCCACCATGTCCCCGCCACCTAGATCTTCTTCATCGATGGCAGGCATCGCTTTATCACCTCCACCGCATCGTTCAAAGCATATTACCAACCAGCCCAGACCTTCACGACTCCATGAAGCATCATTGCTTAATAACTCGTCCTCAGACTTTAGCCAAGGCACCTTCCGCTCCTTCAAATCGTTTTCTCCTATGCCTAGCAACAGCGGGACCCAAAGTCATTCACCTCTGCCACTTGATGTCAATGTCTCCATTGACAGCTTTGCGTCTGGCATTCACTCTGCGCCACCTCCCTCTTCACCAGCCGCCTTCTTTGACCACATTCAGAACCATCCGAATGCTATGGATGACTTGGACGATTCTGAGGATAGCAGAAGTGACGTAGACCAGGAGTACCGAGACGCTGAACCCTCTCCCCATCCATCACTTATGCATTTAGGCAATCGCTCTACTCCCAACCTTGCCAGGACTGCGAACGAGCTACATCACCAAGGAAGCCCAACCGAGCGGAATAAGCCTGTCGGCAACGTCCCGCATAAAACCCCATACTTTACAAGCGTCAAGGCATCCCCGAACTCTCTCACCCATCTCACGCTTGCGCAGCACTCACAAGAACATCTCACAGTCGACAGCCCGGCCCCGCAGCGGCCAGACACACCTGGATCGGAGAATGTGCGTCGCTGGCAAAAGGAACAGCAAGCACTAGCAGAGTCGTCGAAAAGATTGGATGGGATGCTGATACAGCATATGGAGGCTGAAAAGGATACGCTGAGGAGAATTGCGCAGACTGCAAAAGTATCGAAAGAATTATCTTAGGACTCTTTTTGCTATCATATTTACCTAAACCCCTTGTTTTCTTGCTGCTCTTTCATTGCTTGTATTGTACATGAGTACTTCCGATACCTGTCAACTATTCTCTTACCCAGAAGTATTTGATGGAATGAGCAGACGGATCAATTTAGTTGTTGCCAGAATGTTGAGCTCGGTGTCAATTGCAGGTCACGCAGTACATGCGCTGAGGCTTAGCGTTCTGACTCCGCTCCTTTCAATAGAGCTCGCTTGCGTCTGCAACGTTGTTCACGACTGGCAGCATTAACGATATGGAGAAGACGAGCGAGCACCAAAAACACTCATACTCGTGGCACCAGGTGAGCCAGAGAACTCTGATAATTAATGGCTTCATTTGGCTTACGCTCTCATGACCTAGTCGCATGATCAGGTGAAGCCAATGGGGTAAGGGTTCAAGTTTCATAGTCCTGACACTTTGGCGAATTGCAGGCTACGGTCTTGTTACTCGTTCCGTATGAAACTTCGAGAGAGGACGTTGTTGTCAGTACTCAGTTGCTTTATCCGCCACGTGTAATCTCATGCTCGCCGTGGTAGGTTGTTATTGAACGCAACTATCTACTCGCTGGGGTTAGAGGGCAACAGCCCATTGTGAAGGTGGGGCCCTCGTCGAAAAAACAGATTTGCAATGATTCATCTTCAATTCTAGGGTCGTCTTTACAGCCACGTCGACGTGGCGAACTCGGCGTGGCAACTCGAACCCCGCAACTCGCGTCTTTCCGTTCGAGAGCGAACCACGTCGACCATATCGACGACGTCAACCCAATCTTCTTTCGCCTTCGTATCAGATCCTGAAATTTCAAGCAGCTTCGCGGCATCTCTGGAAAGTGGCCAAGTGTCCGACGCAGAGGAGATCGTGACACCTTCACCCGCACTATCATCGCCTATCTCCTCGGCTGACGAGCACACGAGCAATTCAAGTCATCGTCACTCTATCCCTGTTACTTCTGGTCCCGCATCACCTTCATTGCCTGTACATGCATTATCATCATTCTCCTCGCTGGAGTCGCTACACTCCAATTCAGGAAGACTCGTAACACTTCATCTCGAGAAGGAACAGTCGATCATTTGGCCATCGTTGATTGTGAGCTTCCACTGTTGGTGGTTTCTCCATGCTGGAGCTCACCTGTTACACAGCAAGGACCAGTCCCCCAGGAAACTTCACCATGCGCTCCTGTCCCTATGCTATATGATTCCAGCTCGGAGTACAAATACAACATGGACCCCACAAGTCTTGTCCTATATGCCATAGAACTTTACGACATCAGGAAAGACAAAGAAGAAGCATTTGAGTGCTTTGTGTATGTGACGCTGGTGCTGCAAATTTGTTTCATGTATGACTGACCACTTATCTGCATATTCAGACGAGCGTGGCACCATGCCCACCTCCCCTCTGCCACAATGAAATTGGTTACTCACTATCTACCCATCCAAACATCATTAGACCACCTTGATGCATCTGAAGAAGGGCAACGCGGAACCGTCTCATATTATGTTCAGTCCGTTGGCGGCCCGGCGGGCCTGGCCAGGCTCTTCTTAGAGGCTGGTCTTCTTCATCTCGAAGGAGCAGCTTCTGTCTTCCTTTCCGCGTCATATTCTACTCTGGCCTCTATTAGGATGCCGCCACAGCCACAGTCCGGAGAAGGTGGCACAGAAGCTTGGAAGCGTGATAGGGAAGCCGCAGGACGATACTTTGAGCGTGCTCGCGCTCTGCAGCCCGATCTTGACATTCCCGTCCTCCCTGATGAAGGCATTTCCCAGCATGGTCTTGGGAACACCCACGAACTTGAGATGCCGTCTATAGAGATTCTTCCCTCGGCCCCAGAGAGTGTTTATTCTGGAGAGGATTCTCTCTACTCAGAACAAGAGATCATTCCGCGCCGAAGAAGGCAGAAGAAAGAAGAACTTATCTTCTTGGATGAGGTCAAGGGCAAGGATGATATTGATAGTGCGTGGTACCTGTATGTCCCCAGCCTGGTGGGTGCTGGCACGGCATTGCTAGTTGTGGGCGTTATAGGCGCCCTCAGCCTTTCGTCATGGAGAAGAAACCAGGGATCTTGATGGGTTTCCCTGTTTCTTTGGATTCGCCGTTATCCTAGTGCTCTATTTGCTTTGTTATGTATGTAGACTGTACTATAGTTTTCGCTTTACTTGCTCGGGTTATTGGCTTCTTTGTATTAATGCTATCTTTCCCTATATGTGGCTAGTCTCCCGTAGTACAGTCGTTCCTTCTTTTTCAAGATTAGTCTGGCCGTGAGTCAGTACTAGTACATATGTGTCTTTTGTGAAAATGACTCTCAATGCGGTTCCGGAGGTCTATGATGCTAGTTCATTGAAGTTGACTTCTGAACCTGTTCTTGATCTGGATACTAGCATCACCGTCTGATCACTGTCATGCAGCGCACCGCCTGGTCCAAAGCTGCAGGCTCCGTGCCCTCCGACCGTTTACGTTCTGCACAGCGCATACAGCATGTCCCCCAAAAACAAAACAAAGGAAAAGGCAGAGCCCAAGAACCTTCCAAAAGCAAAGCCATCCATAAGCTCGAATCGCTCGCCGAGGGCGTTCGTAAGTCCTCTGGCAGAGAGAAGGATCCGAAAAGCGGCTGTTTTTGCCAAGGCGAGGGCTCTTCAACTGATCTGAGATTTTAACGCTGAAATTGAGCACAGCAAGAGAACATGACCTTTCCTCATACACCCCCATATGCCACGGTTGTGGATTGATCCTATGTGCTATCAACTTGCCCTATCACGCATGCCCACACTGCTCTGCGGTGCTCCTCTCAGACATCGCGCGTTCCTCGCTATCTGCCCGCCTTGATGAGGAGATATCTAAGCAGATAGCAAAAGAGGAAGACAAGAGGTCGCGAGTCGTCCAGCAAGCACGCGATGCGGAGGGCGCGTTTCCTATTCTGCCTGGCTCTGCCACACCGCCAGTTCCGTTACGGTCGAGCACGCCTTCCCGTCCTGCAGCCCAAACGCACAAAGTATTGTCCCTGAACTCCAAAACGAAGAAATACACTGTCGCATCGTACACGAAAACCCCTCTTCCATCCCGTCCGGTATCTCGTGCTGAGTCTGAGTCTGAGGTTCACAGAATCGCTGCACCTCCCCCAGAGGTTGACTTTGTAAAGAGAACACCTGATCGAAATCATCCATGGAGCAATATGCGTATGGAAGACCTTACTTATGTTCCCGTAGAATGACAAGCTGTAAAGGAGGTTGCAAGCCCCTTGTTCACTCACATGGTAGGCTGAGGTAGCGCAAAGTACAGTCGAGTACTACTTAGTTACACAGATACAAAATACATGTAGCAGAAATATTGATAGACAAGCTTAGAGCCCCATTAAATACCAATAGATGTAGAGCGCGAGAGCAAGATCAAAGGCAAAACCGAAGACAGTACATACATTTCATCTTCAAGATCACGGCGGCTCTTCTGGGAGTAGGTGTCGGAGCTCTTCCATGTCGAAGTTGAGCTGATCGAGAGCCAGCTGCTTCGCGGTCAGTTGAGCCCTAGCTACCTCCAATCCCTCTTCAAGTCGCCTGAGTTTTACTGGATGGGGGCTGGATGGGCGCGGCAGTGGACGAGATAATGGGATGACAGGTGACGAATTTCTTTTAGGTGAGAAAGGGAGTGGAATCAGGAGTGGATCCATAGGGAAAGATGTTAAACCAGGGTTGTTCCAAGGTAGAATAGTGCTGGGCTGCAAAGGTGTCGCCAGCTCCATGTTTTGTTCGACATCTAGACCATCATCAAGATGCTGGACGTCGTGTGCGTGATAGAGACTCTGGTAATTCGGTGAGCTGCAGTGTCTTCTCTTGCGCAGACGATGGCACCTACTGGTGACTGCTGATGTAATGACAGCTTGAGAGCGTCAATTTCCTTTAGCAGCTCATGTTCGCGAGACTTGGCAGAACTTCGACTATGTTTAAGTTCTTGTTCGAGATGTGAGACCTGAGAGGCCAGCCTAAACCACGGTAAAAATTTGATGAGAGTGCAGATGATACGATGATACAAAGGAAGCTACCTCACGCATTCCTCCTCGATAACCAGGATTTGTGGGAAGTCGAGAGGACCCCCTCCATTAGACACCTGCAAAGGTTATTCAGTGACATAACGCAATGATTGACCGAATGTGTCACGGACTCTGCGTTTCCTCACAGCCACCTCAACAAGGGTCTTCCTCTCCGCTTTGAAGGCGTCAAGCTGGGAAGCATATGTGCTAATTTGATCATCCAGCCGCGCAATAGAGTGCTGTCGGGAAGTAGAGGAAGCTGGGGGGCTATCGTGAGATGATGTTCGTATGGCTACATGTGAACCAGCTGGCAGGGTCGATACTGTATTTTGTGTTGGAGTTGAATGGGCTTCGGTATTAGTTGTTGGAGGTTGCCTCGGGATGACTGGTTGGTGCGGGCGATCGGGAGAAGCAATTCTCGGCGGTGACGAAGGGTCGACAGATGAACCCGCGGAGCCTCGCGTGCGCTCAAGCTACAGCAAGCGCACAATCAATAGGACCATACAAACGGAGATAAAATGATGAGACCCTCACCTTTCGTGCCAAACACCGTATTTCAATTTCAAGAGATTTGTTTCTAGTGTTGCTGTCCGCTAATACACGGAGACAGTCTTCATCAGTCATTGGTTTTGGAGGTGGTATTTCGCTTTCAGGGTTTCGAGGTTCGCACGAATGGTCCCGTTCCCTCTGTTGTTGGTTTCGAATGGATGTTTCTAGCGCGGCTTCGCGTACGGCGACTTTAGCCTCCAGCTCAGAGATACGGAGGTTGGCTTCCTCCACAGCCTTGCAATGAGCTTTGCGCTCGTGGTCAAGCTCGGTGCGCAGCCTAGTGATAACAGAAGCACCGTACTCCATGATATCCTCAGAATCTCTGCAGCTTGTATCATTCGATTTGAAATGGTTCTCAGGGAGTTGGTCTAGGTATAATTTTGCGGCATTTAGTGTCATGTCTGCGAAGCTACAAGGAATAGACAAACGTAGATGTTTTGTTATATCCATGCGACTGCAGGGCCACATGCTCCAGTCACTGGAAATCTGGACTAAGAAAAATGTAACAATACATGAGCGGCAGACATGTGTCCGTTTGCAGATTACTATGCACCTTTTTGAATCAAGTCCTCAACGACATCTTTGAGATCGTCTCGCTCAACTTCGAGCACTTTCGCAAAGGTTCTCCAACGTTCAGTTTGATGGGACAAGTTTACCCTCTCTCGTTCCTTCACTGCCAAGTCGATTGTATGTTGAGTCTTTAGAGAATCAACAGTGTCAATAGTTGTAAGAAGGCGAGCCTGCGTCTCTGATGTTCGAGCAATATAGGCGTCTACCCGGGCCTCCAGGCAGGTAATCTACATTAATGTATCTATCAATAATGTTTCCCTGGCTGACGGCGCTATACCACTGACCTGTTCGTCTCTTTTTCGAAGAGCTGCTTTCAAGTCATCTTGCGTCAAATGTCGCTGATCCTTGTGACCCATATGTACTATACAACAATCTATACATCCAACCTTGTCCAAACAAAATTTAATACTGCATGTAACGCATGCGAGCTTCGTGAAGATGAGAAGGCGTGAGAAATAAATATATGAATTTTCATTTATTAATAATAATAATGATGGAGGAGACACGTCCGACGTCCGTCAACTCTCCGATGCGTTAGATGACACGGGCAAAGCTCGGGCGTCACATTGTGTCCACAGTAATTCTGTCAAGATGTTTTTGCTATCCAGGGAGACCTGTGGTCCCGAGTCTTGGCAGGTCAACACGTCTATCAGGAAATCCGCAGTGGGGCATGTGCATTGTGAACATGATTGATCATAAATCTACCTGTCCAACTCACGGATGCGGGCCTTGACTTGCAATTGTTACTTACAGGATCTAGACAGTGACTACCATTATCCTTCTGACATGTTTAAATCCCGAAATGGACCACTTCAGCCAGTCCACTGTGGCTAGCATTCGGATTGTACGCTGCACCACCCACATCACTATAATGGAAACCTTTGCGGATCAAAAGATTCCACAATTGTTCCACATTTTTATCTCGTATATGTTCAGCTCGCCTGCGCTCATGGTAGTTTATCAGAGCTTTACATTCCCAAATCACCAGACTCGCTATTTTTGATCGCACCATAGACTTGTATTGGTGCGCACTTTTACCTTTTTCCACAGCTGTCGGTCTAACTTATGATCTTCATAGTATCATGTGTAAATTTGTAGTCCCCATTCGCACTTGCTCAAAGTGCCACCAAAACGAGCCGCTTTTCGACGAGAAGGAAAGACGGTCGTCGCACGTGAATGAAAAGAATGAGGTACCGTAATCATTTCTACTTGAAAATCATTCGGCTCATTGCGTTATTCCTAACAGCGAAAGTCAACATACATGGCACCCCCACAGGACTGCTATTCGCGCTGGTGTATTTTCAGCAGCGAACACCCTAACGCTTGCAGTTCCTGCCGGATCACGTGTAAACGAACGTCAGTGGCGAGCTGTCGTATTATTCATAGATGAGTCTGACACTTTCCATATTCCGCAGACACGGCAAAACACGTCAACTCCAGGGTGGCTCACCTTCATACGTTTGCCACATTTGCGCCTCATGCCCTGAGCGGCATTGTCAATAGCAGCCGCCATGTGGCGTATGCAATGGTGTGCTTCGTCGACGGGAAACTGGTTGGTTTTCTGGGTTAACAAGCTTCCGCACAATAATATCTGGCACATGATCTTCCATTCTCTACGAAATACCAAATCCAATCGCATAATGTTGCTTATTGCCCATTCGACATCATCCTCAAAATAGCCCTGTGGCGACTCTCAATGTGTCACTTGACTATGGGACTCAGGTGCGCGCCATGAAATGTCTGATGCGGCCCAGACGCAGCATGTGTATCATCCGTGACGCTGAGGTAATACTCCACTAGGTGACGCCGGAGTTGAAAGTGTTGGAAAATTAGAGACATGTCTGGAAGAAAGTGATCTGTCGCACGACTCGCGGCATTTTGTCGGACTCATGCAAAATATCATCGGAATATTTTATTAGCGGAGCTGGGAAGTTGCCTCCGACATGCGTGGCAGGCCGTGACCGCGTATACATTGTTAAAAACAACCTGGATCAATATCCAAATCAATGGCACCGTGGAACGTGCCTACCACTGAGGTGAGCATACCTGATACTGATCGGGTGTTCTGACACATTCTTTGCGTATGTATCGTAAACATCGAACGTGCATAATGTGTGTCCTCTCCGCCGTCGCATGGGGTGCTCGGGCAGTGTGTGTGGATTGCATATTTATCTGGTGTGAAGTTGATGTGTTGACATTGATCATTATGAGTGTGTCCTCGCGCCGGCGCGTTCTTGGGTTGAAGGTGAGTGCAATTCCTGGTATTGAGTGAAGCCTGGATCACTGATGGCCCTCCCGTGCTCCCCAGTATGGTTATGGTGCGGTTATGTCCATTATCAGCTTTCGTTGATTGCCTATCTATTTCATCATGATATTTGCACTGACATCGCTGTGGGTGAGCGTCAAAAATTACCATATCCTCCGCAAAGACTCGTTTATCATCGAGTCTCGATTGGGGCTTGGCACATTGCGTTATCTCGCCTGCAGTCACTTGTCATTTGCCTTCCTGTCATTGATTATGCTTGGTGAGTATCTGACACAATTCCAGAACTACTGTTGATGCTGTTGTATCACCCCGTCAAGGGTCATGGTGGTTGGGGGACCGACAACTGTCTCATGCGTGGTCTCATGCACCATAACCTGCTGTATTGCGGGTGCAGCTTTGGTTGGTACTCACATATGAACAAACACCTCTTGCATATTTACTTACTGTATATTGCAACCTTTTCTCTCAGTCTCATTCTCACAACATTTTTTCTTCCGGTCAGTCAATCTGTACGTGCGAAGCGATCCCATTAACAAGCGAGGCCAAAACATGGACGACGGACCTTCGCTGAAGCAATCCCTCAATCGCAGTATTATGAATATATTTTTCCCCCTTGAATCTCTACGATAACTGATGTGGCCTTTGATCTCTCACACTTTATATGATGTAATACTAGTACAGGACTCATGTAGTAGATATAGTTCATGTGCATTCCACTGGAGTGCCACCCCCGCCATTCTGTTCTGTTGGGTCTCTTTAAGTTTTACCTCGAACGAAGAAACGGTCCCATATTAATTA
>QFEN01000248.1:64862-91508 GCA_003316125.1 Auricularia polytricha
TCGTGTAATTACGATGCAGTAGATGAACTCCTCAGTAGACGAAGAATGCTCTCGTAAGATTACAGGAAGAACATGCCCTTTCGGCAAGGCGGAAGCCTTGGTTCAAAATTGGGACTCCAATGACATCGGTGGCAACCCGTGCATTTCAAAACGACAGACTGTTACCCAATATTGAACGCGCTCACAATGTTCTACTTCAGCAACAACCGTTGCGGAAAAATAACTAGTCGACTGTCTCCCCTTGTTTTCAAACATCGCGGACGTGGTAGACAATCAGGAGATTGCCCCAAAAAGATCCGACCTGCCTGGCTCGAACAGGCGACCTCAAGATGAATTTATCCAATTACAGTCTCGCGCTCTTCCAACTGAGCTAAGGTCGGTTATGTTGAGGTGCTCTTCCGTTCACCTAAGAGGCGTCATATACAAACAGTGCACAATGCAAGAAGTGAAGATTAAGTCGGTATACAAGAGGTCTATGTCAGTACCAGAATCCGCTTGAAAGTAAATAAGAATATGCAGTCATCGCTTGTCGTTAAGGGTCATGCATGGTAGAAGGTAAAGTAGAGAATGATAACGAAAATGATAAAGACGATGATGAGTTTCAAAAATTCGGGTGCATATGGTGCTGAACGCTGTCTTTCACATGATTGTGCACCAACGAGACTTCTTCTCCTTGTCTTCCTCAACAGCGGAGGGGAGGGCAGTGGAGGGGGCAGTGGTTGGAGTATTTTCGACTGAGGACTTATGAACGAATTCTCCAGCTGCGACGTCAAGCGATGTGCGACCCTCTTCAGGAACCTTGGGCGAAGAGGAGAACCATCCACCAGGGAAGAAACGAGAAGAGGTCGTGGACTCCAATCTGTTGCGGTTGGCTCCATTGGTGGGGATGTCAATGCGGAGGGTGCCGGATTCAGTGACCTCGGCGGTGTTGAGCTCGTTGATGGCAGATAAGCTTCGCCTGAACGCACGGAGTCAGAAATAAAGAGGGAAGTGAGGGAAAGATGGACTGACTTCTTGGCGACTTTCTGTGGCTCTTCGAGAATAGGGAATGTTTGAGGAGTCTCTTCAGCGATTGGAGCTCCACTGGCCTCAACGTCGTCATATGCCTCGGAGAGCTCTGAAACAGTAACGGCGCCCTTGTGCTTGGAGGGAACCTCTGCCACCACAGGCTCGTCTACAGATGCTCGCGTCTCAGTGATGAGGACAGGGGGGATGAGCTCCTCGTCGGCCGCAAGTGCAGGAATGCTAGAGACTGGACCAGGCAGATACTCCAATTCGCCGAGCTCCTCCACTTCTTCAACAGGCTCATTCGGCCCTTGCTTGGTGACAGAGTACGAAGGGGTCCACGGCGACTGTGGTCTTTCTCCAACTGGGTCATCGACGGGTGTCAGAAGTTCCGAGTCCGATTTGACCTGAGCATCTTCTACCAGAACCTACGGAATTTTGAGCAAATGCAAAGTTCGATATCAAACACAAACTTACAGGTGATTGGGTCTCGGTGATAAATGAACCAAGTTCAACAAACTCGCCTTCCTTAGCGGCCGCTTGATCCTCAAGTGCAGATGCTGGTTCAACTCCAGTTACTGAGTAGGACGGTGTCCATGGAGAACTACTGCGCTCTTCGTCAGGGTCGGTAGCACCCAATTGCTGTCGAAATCACTTAGCGTGACTGATTTCAGGATAAATAAGCAATCACCCACCATACTCTCGTCCTCGACGATGAATGACCCCCGTTCAATTTCCTCCTCAGGCACTTCCTCTACGGTAGCTGACTCGGGTGGAATCGGTACCGAAGGTTCTGCTTGAGCAATGACACCTAGCCCCAAAACGACATCCTGGGGAGCCTCTGCCTCGACAGCTAAATCAGGAACATCTGACTCCACAGACTCGTCTAGCGTTTCCGAAAGTATAGTATGCGTGTCTGCAACGACTAGAGTAGAACTGCCAGTGAATACCTCGGAAATGAGCGCCTCTTCTGTAAGCGGAACAGGTTGCTGTTCAACTCCTTCCGTTGCGATAGACTGGACGGCACTCGGGGGAAGCTGTTCCAAGTCATCAAGTCCCTCATTGGGTTGAGCAACGTTGCCTTGTATGGTCACTGAGTAAGAAGGCGTCCAAGGAGATTTAGGGCGAGGCTCTTCCGGTTCGCCGAGCGTAACCTATCCCCAAGTCAAGCCCAAGGCAAAAGACAACGGAGGGGAAATCATACCTGTTCCTCTGCCAATTGGACACTCGCAGGCTTGTCGCACGGGGCGATTGTGAGAGTTGTAAGCTGCTCGGACTCGTCAACAAAAAGAGACTTGTGGTGGCCATTAGGGAGAGGCTCAGAGTCATGGTTAAGAGTAGTGTTGTCCTTATCAGAGTCACTGGCGTGCAGAACAGGTGCCTCCATATCATCGACCAACTTGCTCTGCATACAATTCAGTCATCAAAGAACTACAACACGACAAAGAGTGACACGCACCACGTTAAGAACCTCGACAGATGTCTCCACCACGAGGGTGTCGTCAGAGGAAGCAGTAACCATGCTATCATCGTTCTTGTCACCGGCTCCGGGTACGTCTTCAGCGCCTAGTGCAAACTCTTGCACACCATTTGGGGCAGCCTCGACCCCCCCGTTTGTCACCAACTTGCCAGATATCTCGAAAGAAGTGGCAATATCGTGTACCTGGTGGCCATTAGATATCGGCTGGTCAGCAACGACAGCGTTGTCGTCCATAACAGACATGTTCTCGAATAATGATAGTAGGGAACGTGCTAATGGGAGTAAGGGAAACTGAAATGCTCGTTCCTTTGAACGAACCCGACAAGTCGCAGCTGCAAAAAATGCAAGCGACGTGCGCAAAGAAAGCCAACAGAAATCCGCTTCAAAGTCTACGCGACTGGTCACGTGCTCCCATTCATCCTCCGAGTTGGCTCCGAGTCAACCTCCACAATCAACGTGGTCAAATGAAACACCTTCACTAGTGATTTCTCGGTGATCCGTTCACACCAGGGTATAGGGTTCATAGTCACAAATGAATGATGCTCTTCTGTAATGCACAAAGTAGGCCAACAAAAACATGTTACTAAAATATGAATAATATGGAACGGAGCAAAGACAGAGGTTGATATGTATCAAATTAAACAGTCCGTCTCGCATCATGATCATGGTCACCGACATGCTTAGAAGAGAGCAGCACCAACGAGTCCCATCAAACCGGCAACACCCATTGCCGAAGAGACGGAAAGGCTACTAGCAGCACCAGTCTTTTGAGTCGTACCAGAGGTTGCAGTGGTAGTGGCAGACGTTTTGGCACCGGAAGAGGTGGCACCAGACGCAGACGATCTAAGCGGCGCAGACGACTTAGTAGTTGCCAAGGCACACGCAACAATTGCAACTTACCCAGCGGTCGGGGTAGAGGTGCCGGTAGCGTCAACGGTACCACTCGACGCACCACCTTCGTTTACTGCCGTATTGACGCAGCTAGTATCGCTGCCAGCCATGATAGTGACGATGTCAGAGTATGCCGTGGCACCGGTACTGTCCTTAAGAGCGAGGTTGCTGCATCCCAGTCAGCTGCACGGTTCAAAAAAGCCCACGTAGTTGGGCTCACAAGATGGTGTTAGCTTGAAGATCAACGTTCCAAGTGTACGATGTGCCTGTTTGCGTAGGGAAGGACTTAATCTGTTTTAAAATGTATCAGGATGGCCAATCAGCATCAGTGAAAACAATTGCTTACAGGTGAAGCCATAGACTGCCCGCCTACCAAGCAACTTAAGACTCAACCAAACAACGCCTATTCAATCGCACGAGAAGACATACCAGGAACAAGAGTCAAGTAGTAGGGAGACACTCCGCCAGACCAACTTAACAAAATGGGCTCTAGAGTACGCGAGCAGTGTTAGGGCACGGTATTCATTGGTACTGGAATACATACGACACTCAACAACATTGACCCTGCACGAAACGATGAATATTCTCTCCCGTGCAATAAGATCTAAGAGGTAAAACGTACGGTGTGTTGATAGTAAGACCAAAGACGGCTGGAACAGCGGAAACGAGGGCTACGAAAACGGTTGTGAACTTCATGGTCGGTAAAGATATGAACGAGTGCGGTGCAAACAGCGGGTCGGGTATTCTTGTCTAGAACTTCGAGAAAATAAAAGTACGAGAGAGAAATGAAGTACTTCTGTTACAACGGCACTCTTAAGGCTTGTCGGAGTTTGAAGTCTATTGCCCTGCCGAGGCCACGGCAGGGTCATTTTTGCACCTCCGCGAACTATCGTCTGCTTCGATTTGCTCGCCAACGAAGTGGCAGGCACTGAATTTTGAAATCAGCTAATACGGTGTTGGCAAAAAACTGCATTTGAATACAACGAACTGCTTGAGGCTATCGTTCTACAAGAGTCTACAAGGTGTTTGTGTTAGACTTTGTGGAGCAGCCAACTGGTAACTGCAACGATCGTCACGCGTTAACTTTAAATATGTGAGACTATAATAGAATAATTATGCTTCGACCTTCCAGGACTGCCGTCATGGTATTTTTTTATTTTGGGGGCAAAGATAATCTTTGTGATGTAACATCGTAAGCGCATGCAAGTGACAACATGTTCTTCAATCACCTTGGAGCCGGCATACTTGCATTGTTCATCATCACAAACCAATCCAACTACTTCGTCCTCCAGGATTGTGCAGCGAAGTTTGCCCAATTTTAATGACACCCGCGGTGGACCTCAGTGATTCTTCTCCACTCTTGCGCAACTCAGAACGCTCCAAAGATGGAAATGCATCGATAGCGTCGATCACAGGGCTCGGCACCGCAACATGAGTTGAAGTACAAGCGAAGAAAGACCCATCTCCTGACCCATCCTCAGAGTGCTCAGGCGACGATGGAGTGTTGAACACGGGCAAAAACGACTCGGCGTACCACTCGTACCATACCTGCCGCTCATTCGTAAGTCGCCAAATCGATACGTGCAGTTCCGAGTTGCTAGGTAGGTACAGAGGTTCCTGAGCAAATGAAGGTCAACAACAGCCACCAGAAATGTCAATGACGACACCTACTTTGAATGGGAAGTAGAGCGGGAACCAGCTCAGCATATCTTTTGACACCCTATCCTTGCTATGTGGATGAATACTGAGACCAATATGCCCATAAAGGATGGCCTCGAAATAACCGGCAAGCCCGTGCATAACCCCAGCATGAGGAATATGGAACGATAGCTTGGCGGAGCGGACATTGTGACTATTTGTCAGGGGCAAGCCTAGACACTCGGCGTAATTAGCGTCCGTCTGGCCCGAAGGTCCGCCACTCAGGTTTACCTCGTTCATCGACGGTCGCATCTTTTCGCGGATGCTCGAATTCCCAGCATTGTTGAATCTTGCGCCCGCAGCGGCCTGATACTCCTCCACCATCACCACTCAGGATGTTGACGTTTTGGAACATCACTACATATGGCGTTTCCATGCCTTTGATGTCTCTACTGATTCGCGCGTTATTGTACAATTTCGATGAAGATAGTGGTGCGAGATGGGCGCTGTACGATGATGGTATAGAGATGCCATCAGCTGGAGAACAGTTAGCGAATGCGGTGATGGGCATAAACAATCCACACGTTTCAAAAACCTCATTGCCCCGTCCAGACACTCCGGACTTAGCTCGTTATCCCCGAACGAGCCGAGTAGCTCAGTGATGAGGATGTCCACTTGCTCAGGGAGCTCTACGTGCCGCATGTCGCCAAAGAATAGCTGAACAGAGTCACCCCATTCATTCTGTTTCCGGCCCTGAAGCCTGTTTACAGTCAGACGTCAATGTGAAGATGATGAGAGCCAAACAGACGTCACAAAGGCATTTGGGTTCTTCTCAACTGCGTACACGAAGGCACTTCTTCTCGATCTCTTGATCGCCGTCAAACTTCGTTCGACAAGTGGTCCACGGCCTGCCCCAGCAACGCAAATCACACTGCGAAGAAGGGTTAAGCGTTGTAATGCATGCCAAATATGAGGCGCACATGTGATCGCTATCAGGCCAGTCCATCAACGCGTGATACACGGCCTACAAATTTCACGTGTCACTGTACAAATTCGCTTCATAACAAACCAAACGCACTTCTTCATAATTGCGATATTTCACAGGGTCCTGTTCGAATGTTTGGTACGTAATACTCTGGAGGTTGTCCATCAGCGGCTAGGCAGACATCAGTACGATGGTAAGCGGAAATGAGGTGTATATATCAACCTGTAGGGGGTTCTGGAGGTAGTCTTGATAACCCTGAGCGAAATGCTCAACTGTCCCTGCCGTCATCGCTGCCTGAACAGCCGTGCTTGTCTTTTCGACGTGTCGCACATATTGTGCATACGCTGATTCGCCGCCTTTGGTATGTAAGCCCGAATTTACCCCTGACATGATGATGATAGGGTGATGCTAGCCGAATCTTGTTGCATCATCTGCCCAATAGTAGACCTATAGCGCAAACTCACCGCCATGCTATTGCGTAGAAAGGATTGTGTACCCTTGGGAAGGACAGGGTATCCCTTCACATTCGCTATGAACGTGGACGCAGGGAGGAATATGTGGTGAACGGGTTCAGCCATCCATCTGTTGAGGATGCCGGCATTAGAAGGCAATGGCGGGGTGAGATCGAGCGCTAGAATTCAGCTTGTCAAGTTCTGTGTCCAAAACGTAATGCGTATGCATACTGAGCGTCAAGCGTGTGTTGTAGTCACAGAGTGTGCGTATTATGTCCCACATCTCCCAAGTTGCATTTATCTCTCCTTCGGGGGCCCGGGGAGCCTTGAAGGATTTTGACGTAGAAGCGCGCGGTATCACAATTTTCGGTGTTGAGGGCGCAGATGAGGTCGACGATGTGCTCAGTGTCGAAAGAGGAATGGGTGGTGATTCCTTCGGTTGAAAAGCGGCGGGATCGTAGATAGGAAGACGTATTGAGAAGTTCATGTAAGTCGTACTTTTGAGACATTCATTTATGGCGCGCGCATATGATGCGACTTGTGATCGATGCCTAGGTGGAGGTAAGATGACCGTCTGAACGTTAAGGTATGATGCATAGGCGACTTCCTGGCGCAATGCCTAGGTTCACGTTAGTGCAGAACGATAAGCCACTCCACAACGCTCATGATCATAAATTTTCACAAAACTCACGATTTCTGAGTCATGTCGAACCCAATCATCTGTTGAGTCAAGCTGAAGCCAGTCCGATGCCATAACAAGTACAGGCACCGCCTCATCTGGTATAACCAGTTTCAGGATATGATTGAGGATATGATTCGTTGATCTCACCAAGTCTTGAGATGGTCACCTCCTCGTGGATGAAAGACGGTGCTTTTCTCCATGCCTCTGCCTGCTGTTCTGCAGTAGCATTTTGATCAGTGTCATCTGCGCTCGTTGATGGCACGATGCACATATTTCTCCATCGCTCTCTCCATTTTGGGGTAGTCAAAGGAAGACAGACAAAGTGGTAACCCTTTGCGTGACTTTCCCTGATTAAATTGAGCACAGGTGTCTTATCAGATCCATCTGTGCGTGCAGATGCCTGTGAAATGTCATCAAAGGTGAAACAAGAAGCCAAGGTTGCAGCATCTGCCATGATCTTGGAAGTAGTAGTGTGAGTCCTAAATAGGCAAGCACTGAAAACGCGTGTTTATAAACGCGTCATGTCGCGTTTTCATGTTTTTCCTCTCCACAACCCTTGTTCAATGTTCTACTCATTTCGCGACTTTCCGTGGACCCACAAACGTGTTGGCAGAGAAGTCATATGTTTTGCTTCTTGGACAAGTCATGATTGATGTCGGGTGAATTAACGGTTATCCAAAGTCACTCGTGCCAACTCGTGCCCATACCCGTGGGATCTCCATGGACATATTTGCATAACACGGGTCTTCCGCTGTGCCAATAGATAATCTCGTCCTATGCTACGGACAAAAAGACATAGCTTCAACACATCTATCTGCGAACTTCCTCGGAATCTTTGTACCAGTTCAAACCGCCACACCTTCTCACTCCAACAGTTTCGATCACTTAGGAATTAACGGACTTGGCGCGGGTTGGCGCTGGGCTGTGCCGAGCCTGGGCGCACACCATTCACTCCGGCTGCGGACATCCGACTCCCAGGGATCTTTTGCACACCAGCTTCCTGACTTCCAATCCCGTTCTCATAACATATGTGGCATGTCTTAAAGAAGTAACTGTTGCCTCCGAGGAATGGTAACTTTTATGGATAACGTCCCTCGGGTGACGGCTGATTTGATCGACTGTGATCATGATCAGTGTTTAATGGTTGCGACGATCATCCGATCGGGTGATTCGTTTTGAGGAGTACAACATAGCCAGGAGGTAGTATGGACTAGCATGGATCCACATTGGTGGCGGTTAGTGTATTAATTACTACCATCCGTTCGAGGTCTCTTGACTCCGTTGGGTGAGTCAGCTTCGGAATGATGTCCAGCGTCACTATCCGTTGTCATTTCATACCCTGCCATTACCCCTTCTAACACTGTTCTGCCAACAACTTGCCTCAGCTCCTCATCCGGATCCCGTCCATCTGTTTCAGACCGTTGCATGATATCATGAACAGACTGCATGAGCGATGACGTGAGGGACTCTGTCGCGATGTTTTGCTGATGTTGAGAAGGTGGCGAGGGCAACGTCGCCTCAGGGATCAGACATGAGGAAGGATTTAGGCGCGACTGCAAGTATGCAGCAATTTCGGGGAAGTCTTCCCGTAAGTGTTCAATAGGCTGATGTTTGGTTTATATCAGCTAAAAAATGATACACGATTCCCAAGCTCACGCACGGAGACACCGTCTTTATTTTGACGGTCTAAAGTGGATCCGTGGTCCAATAACCATTGTGCGGTCTCGATATTCTCGACACCATATAGCGGTGTATCTCCATCTTCATCGGTGACATTGACATCTCCTCCTGTGCTCGGAAGCGAAGTTTGTTTTTACATGTGGTGACCAATGATCTTATCACTGACCTTGAGAGAGTAGGTATGCTAGGGTCTCAAGCTGCCCGTATGATGCCGCAGCGTGCATGGGAGTGTATGTGAAATCATCTGGAGCATTGGGCGACGTGGCTGAAGGAAGAAACCGGATCAGACCTCATCTTGTAAACTATAAAATGACACCTGCATTGCTGTTCAACAAGTTCCTGAAAGTAACGAGATAAACTCAGTACATACCGTAAGCGAAGACAAGTTACGTACTCGAACCCTGACTAAATCGCCATCGCCTGCAGCGACCCAGATGTTCTTTTCTGGTTGAACTCGTGCTGGGACGGGCATCGATAGGATGGGGCTCAATCAGTGACTGCAGACGAAAAAGGACGTCGATGTAGAAGACATCCCGAAATGGGAATTTAGGCATAAATGCAGGAGCAACTTTTTGCCACAATCGGCACACTACCAGTGCACAGTCGATGAATCCTTCATTTCCGGACACTGAGATGGAGCCCACCTACGCCGAGGAGGCCGTAGGCTACGGAAAATTTATGCTTCTTACTGTAGGAAAATGGAGGAAGTTGCTTTGTTTGAAGCCGGATCTATGCTTTGATCGGAACTTCCCCCGGTGAGGTATCATGAGGACAAGAAAGAGCACGAGTTCGGTACTGCCTCTAGGTGAATTTGAGGTAGAGAACAAGAAGTTTTCAGGCGAATTAAACGGAGTCTGAGTTCTGATATAAAATCAGCGGAGATATTTATTAGTTTGGAACAAGTTGCACTAAACTCGAACCTGAAAGTCAAATTTGAGACTATACCGGCGGTTAAGCCCTTTCTCTGTCCTAGTCGACGAATGTCATCGCTCCTACTACTCGATCAATTGTTGTAACTCTCAAGGTCGTCGATCCCGTGTTCATCCTCCGTTTGTCGCCCACTGATTGTAACATACTGTATAACTATTATTGGCGGTCTCTTTAACGGACTTCGTTTTTCAAGCTTCTAGCTAGCCATGAGCTTCCTCGTGCCAACGCAACGAGGCCTTGAACATGTAACCCAGCCCATGGCCGACTTCTCTTCCATACATAACCAGCCAAATAGATCCCATCTACCCCTTTCCTCCTTGGAAGGGTATCCTCACCAGGGCATGTCCGCCCTCTCAACTTCAACACCCTTTCCACCTTTTACCGACATTTCCATGTCTCAATCTTTGCCAAAGGTTGGCGAGACCAGATGCTGTGAGTCTACACAAACTCTATTATTCCCTAAAGGGTCTCTAGGTCCGATTGTTTCGGAACCTTGACATCCGATCATAATCCTGTAATTTTCTCTTGATCGTCAATGATTTAACTGACCACGATTTCGAACTTTGTTTGCGCCTTTAGACTGGTCCTTGTTATCGTCCGAATTGGATTTCGTCTATCTGGATCCCGTTCTTGCCAACCATCTCGAAAGCCAGGCTGACTTGCTCATTGGCAAGTCCCTCCTATCCTTTGTTCACCCTGAAGAGCAAGCAACTGCGCGAGCAGATCTTGCAGAGGCTCTTGAACAAAGGACGATGCACGGTAGTGTTACCAGGTAAGCAATTTGTCTTGCTATATTCTAAACGGATTTATCTTGATTCCTTTTTTTTCCAGGGTCAGGTATTGCCGTCTCTCTCGCGTCCGTCGCATCCTCGGTCACCAAGGGCCTACTCAACCTTGGCCTGATGGTGATAAGGTTTCCGTGGATGCCTACTACATGGTCGTCGACATCGTCATTAACTGGGCTGCAGAGGGCCTCGTGTTATGCTTTATTCACGCAGTCGTCGATCTCGAACCTAGTGACAATGATGAACATCACAGAACTCCATGGACAAATTGGTGTGGCACGCCATGCATGCACCCAGAGCAGATAACGCTGTTGCAACAGCGGCTTCTATATTACTTCCCTCAATCAACCGCCACGACTAGGGTATTCCAGATCTTGTACAACTCCAATTACAGCCAGCAGGACTGTCGTCTCCTCTTGAGCTGGCCGTCGGACAGTAGCCAAGACTACCCTGGTATGCCGGGTGCAAAAGACTTCGCAAGGCGAGCGGTGGGCATTCAGACGTCTACTCGGGATAACAGTGCGAAGACGAGTTGCACGAGACGTTGGAGAATCCAAGATACAATGCCTGGAATAGGCGAAGTAGAAAGCGTGTTCATCCCTCATGGTAAGCGCTTCCTTGATGAATGTCCATGTGCTTCTATTAAACAAGCGGATATAGGTTCAATAACGTTTGCATGCCACACCATCCAACAGCCTGCTTCGCGGAGCTCGTCTGTCTCTTATTCTCATTCTCAGCCGTTCACGAGGTCGACAGACGCCTACATGCCTGCACACAGCCAACATCACCCCTATGACATGTCGGCAAGCCCGTACACACTCCCGCCAGTGTCTACCTCAATGCCACAATCTTACGGACACTACACGCAGTCTTTGACGTCCCAATATTCACACTCGCCCTGGGGGAGTTACCCGGAGCCTTCTTCTTCGCTTTCGCAGTTCAACAGGTGGCCCGCTCAAAGTCCTGCCCATTCGATGGCATCCCTGCCATCGTCTTCATGCACCATGCGCGAGTCGCCTTACTCGAGGCCATCGCCGTCTTCAATTTATGGCGAGAGCAGAGCGGCATTAAGTACCTATCCAGCTACACCTAGTCCTGAGGACTACAGTACCAAGGCCGGCTTCGAGGCCTTCGAGGCCAGTGTACCCCCTGCGCCCTGTGGCACCGATATCGTGCCTCCTCCCAGGCACAGAGTAAGCCCCGGAACACATAAGGACACCCTGCCGCGTANNCCAACAATCGCCCTCTTGGTGTTCTCAAATGCAGCAGTTGCAAGGCAACTTCCAGTCCTGAATGGAGGAAGGGCCCCAGTGGCAGGAAGGAACTCTGTAACGCGTGGGTGATGCCACAACATGCGACGACTACTTACTAATATTTACTTGTTTTCTGTTTCATTGGCCAGATGTGGCTTGCGCTACGCCCGTTCTCGTGCAAAGAAGGAAGGGCACGTGGTGTCGACACAGCGCCGGAAGAAAGACAAAACCGGAGCCGTCACGGCTAATGAGGAGTCTGCGGTGCCGTCTACTCCTCCGATACCTATTACTGGTGCCACTTCGACGACTCGCCGCGGTGGTCTTGAAGGGAACACATTTGCTTCCCCATCATCTGTTGGCTCTGGATCTGGTAGTGAACCTTACTCTCAACCAAGCCCTGTAGCACCAGAAGATAGCCGACCTTCACCATCACCCCCGTTGCCTGGACTCAATTTTGTCCATTACCACCCTTCTCAGCCCTCCTCAGGACCGTCGCATCATCAACCACGAGTTGATGGTCGTGCATTCCCTTATCACGCGTCCAGCCCTTTCCAACCCTCCCCATCTCCGTTATCTTCGGGTCAACTGACTCTCCGTCCACCACGAGGACAAGATGATGTGCCTGGCTTGTCGTCTCGTAGCGGGTCGTATCACCCTTATCCCTCGCCCTCGTCAAATTCTACCGCTTTTGAACGGGCCAAAACGCAGGATCGCCACCTGACTTCACTGCCTCCCTCTCCGGAGCGTGGTAGATTCCGTTGACCTCACCCTGTTGAATCAAACGACCTGAAGCTGACACGTGCGTTATGTGGCACCTTGGCCTTCTTTCTGTGAAATGCTACGTTTTAGTATTTTATGTTTCCGGTTCATTTCTTTCGGCCAATGGTGCAAGCACACCTTCCTTGCCAAAATATTTATGGATGCAATTTGCCTGGTTGTTCCTTTCGGACTTACATAGTGCAACCAACACATGGATACACGCCTTGTGTAGTTTTATCGTAGTGGACATGCTAATTTGAAAATCATGAAATCAGGAGTTTGGTTGCTGTCGGACCGTCGATTGTGCTCACGCTTGCCCACGTTTCTGGTCATGCAATCGCGATCCTCAAACCTTGGTACGCCGATCAACTCGCAGATGGGCCAAGGATCGCCCTGAATAAATTTATTTTACGCAGTGTCAGCGTCAAGTCAGCGTGTTTGCTAAATTCGGGGGGATTATGACTGACTGGTACTGCGTGTAGCTATCTATTGTTGAGAGCCACCTATTAGTCTGTCCTCGTTGCACAGTCAGACGCGGTACGATCTCCGTTAGACAAGGGCAAACAAGTTCGTCATTCCTTCTACACAGCCACAAGAAGCCACGCTTTATGTAAGTAACATAACGCCGTGACTTGGCCTTCGGATCTATACCATTCCTTGGCCTGTCAGTGACACAGGCCTGTACATCTCATCATGAACCGGCCGGATGAATCATTAACAGACAGCTCGAGTCGTGAAAAAATTGTAGTCGTTGAGCGGTGAGCTCCTTTGCCATGCTCCGGTTCCATTAATGTATCGACCCGTTGGTAGCCCCACAGCACGTGTCGCATTACCACCTCCTGCGGTAGATGGTGACTCCGATGAAGAAGCTGATGTCGATGGTCAAGCAAATGATGGTGATCTGCTGGAAGACTTTCCGGACGAGACTGACGTGCGTACTTAGCAGGGTCTTTCATCTTTTACCTAATCGAGGCATGCACGACTAGGAATTAGAACTCGTACATGCGCGGTTGAGCTCTTTGGCTAACCTTCGACTCGATCGGTTCGCAAGGCATCTGAGGAAACTATGTCTCAGACAAAACGCTATATCGCATCTAGATCCAGAGATCTTTAGGCTGCTCACACAACTCGAAGAGCTTGACCTGTACGATAATAAACTCAAGATTGTGGGAGATGCCTTGGAAAACATGTCTGCTCTAACGTGAGCAATGGTTCTCTAAATATAGGTCCCTGTTGTATTCTGAAGTCGTGCAGCATTCTTGACCTCTCATTTAACCTTCTGCGACAAGTGCCCGAGGCACTATCGCATCTACGTTCCTTGAAGACTGTGTATTTTGTTCAAAACAAGATCTCCAAAATCACTGGCTTGGAATCTGTGGGAGCGACATTAAGAAGTCTTGAACTTGGGGGAAATAGAATACGGGTAATTTGCGCCGATCAGTCGATCATTCGCAGGGGTAGCTCACTCTGGTACTCCAGCATATCGAAGGATTGGATGCGTTAGTCAATTTGGAGGAATTATGGCTTGGAAAAAACAAGCTCACGAAGCTAGAGGTGCAGTGCATCGCATCGTCGTGGTTGGATTCTCAAAGTCATATGATACAACAGAATCTGAATACACTGAGCAGACTGAAAATATTGTCGCTTCAGTCTAACAGGATCACAAAGATCGAGGGTTTGGATCAATTAGCTGATTTGGAAGAGCTCTACCTGAGCCACAATGGAGTCGAGCGATTGCAAGGTTTGGAGAACAACGTAGGTGTTTGATCAATTGTTCTGCTGTAGTGCTCAAGCTCTTGCACAGAAAAAGCTGAGAACGCTTGACGTTGGTGCGAACTTTGTTCCAGCGATCGAAAACATCTCGCATCTGGTATCACTAGAGGAGCTCTGGGTAGGTATTTCTTGACTGCGACGAACCCAAATCTCATTTTACGGTCAGCTCAACAACAACAAGATTCCTGATCTGCGGGCCCTTGAACCGCAGCTCAAGAATATGGCCTCCCTTGAAACAATCTACCTGGAAGGTAATCCTTGTCAGCAGGCCGAAGGTACAAGTTACAGACGGAAGATAATGCTTGCGCTTTCTCAGGTTAAGCAAATTGATGCCACGTCAGTTTTTGTTTTCGATCTATCTCCATTTCTAGAATATTTTGCTGACCCAGTCTGTAGTTTTGCAAGACCCTTGTGACCCATTCGTCTCCGACAATTTTTTTTGGCAGTGGGACGTTATCGACAGTATAAATCATACTTAGCAATTGGCAGGTCTGACTTCCGAAGTGCCCGAGACCTTAGAAATTAGACAAGTCCATACGCCAATCGTTACCCCCCAGGCCCGGTGGGAAGGATATCCTTCGTCCTCATGTTCCACGTCTTTCTAAACTGATTCACATTTTGTAGTTGTTTCTATAATATAAAGTGGCCAGTTTCGAAATTTCTAGGTCATACTGCGCAAATTAACACAAATATACTTGAAATCGACGTTGGATGTGCTATATACATGATCGGATCCTCAGGCCTCAGGTATGCACCATGTACACCCATCCATGATGCAGATACGCCAGTGAAGCTGGAGTGAGGAAGCTGGGAAGAGGCACACCTCCAACGGAAGTTCGATATTGCTGAGACGTCGTTTTGCTCGTAGCATATAATCACCGTGAAATGCAGATATCCTGTCCAAACCATGCGCTCGTCCTGTACTCGGCGTGGCCTTATGATGTACAGCCTCCCTGTGGCCTGCGTGCTGGGCGCCGCCTGTAATACTGGTCTGTAGGAAAACAAGAGAGCATGCATGTATCGATTACTGGACACGCTCAGGTCATACCGTCATTATTCTCTGCTGCATATCTGGGAACGTACAGTGTGGTCCTACAGTACGATCCCATATGAGTAGTACATACATACTTGCCCTCTAGATCTGTTGTTGGAAACTCGAGAGCCTGGGACTTATAGCTGGCCCCAGCAATCTGTTTCTCGGCTGTGGGAGATAACTCCCAAGTGCGAACCTCTAAATGACATATGGTGCTTACAACAATCATGGTTCTGACGGGTACGTTGGTGAATATGACGATGTGCACTGTTGCAAAGAAAATGAATTGTTGAGCTAAAGAGCCAGGTATATACGAATCATGATTGTCGACGGTCTAGTTCGGATTTGAGGGAAACCTTTCAGGGGTCAGAACTGGTTTCGTTTGTCGCTACAGCTCACGTACGCGGCCAGCAGCGCAGCTTGCGAGGCTGGACGCAGGCGTGAGGAGTGCCTGGGACTCCAGGAGGCGTGGCATGGGACGTGCAAACTGGACGGACTAGTGTGTGTACGTCCGGAAATCTCCGGTATAACTGTACAGTTTGAAACTTTGGTGAGCGAGTATACCCAGGTGCTACGTAGTGGCGGCACGCAAGATTCAGTAAGCATCCAGCAACCTACACAATGGCGAAAGATCGCGGTAGCTCTCCCGTATACATGTATGCTTCACATCTCATTCCCTAATTTCAGTTGGCGCTTCTGGAAAGAAATTCCGCATGACACTTGGTCTCCCTGTTGGTGCCGTCCTCAACTGCGCCGACAACAGCGGCGCCAAGTCACTATTCATTATCGAGCCTTACGGTTTCGGTGCACGATTGAACAGATTGCCTGATGCAGGTGTTGGCGACATGGTCGTTGCATCAGTAAAGAAGGGGAAACCTGAACTGAGGAAAAAAAGTGCGTATTGTTGCTGTACCTTGTGTTGATGAATTACGCTGATAAGATTGACTCGCAGCCATGCCCGCTGTTGTTGTCCGCCAACGTAAGGCATGGCGTCGGAGAGATGGCGTGTTCTTGTACTTCGAGGTACGAGACAAGTTTATCCGCATTCCTAAATATGCAACCAATTCTACAGGACAACGCCGGTGTCATCGTTAACCCCAAGGGTGATATGAAGGGCTCCGTAATTGTCGGCCCTGTCGCAAAAGAATGTGTAGGTTTACATTTTAAGATGCGGAAGACTAAGTCTCTGACGCTAACCCTCAGGTTGACCTGTGGCCCCGTATTGCAGCCAAGGCTGGCTCCGTTGTATGATCTAGATATGGTGCAATCGCATTTTTTTCATCGTCTCACATATTCATCAGCAAGTACTGGACGAGTCACAGTAGGCTGAGCAGTCTCGACATGTGGTAGGACAGCGCTACTATCAAAATTCTCCAGTTGTGAATGTATTTAACTGTGGATGTTGGTGTGGAATCGGAAAGAGAGTCTATGCGTGCATGCTAGTGTGACCGTCAGTCGCATCTCATCTCACCCACTTCGGCTGTCTGCGTTTACTTCGGACCCTAGCGCGCGTAGTACCTGCCGTTACATGCCGCGATTAACCTTTTTTTTGCTTTCAGTGTGCCCTCACAAGGCTTGAGAAAATGCCAGCATCCTCTCTTTAGCATCATTTAAATACTGAACAATCGCAAGCACCTCAGATTCGTGCACGTCCTCCGCTCCCACCTCCTTGTGTCTTGCTCATCCGGCCGGCGTGTACAGCATAGGCAGTCACTAGATTTTCTGGCGGCTCTTCAGGTTGAATTCCTTCGAAGACAGTCATTGACACTCTTCCCTCGGTTGCACGGTGGCGTGCCTCATCTCTCGGCTCCGCCTTGCTAATAGCTTCAGGCTGGTCTCATTCCTCATTCCATGGGCACGCACCAGTCATGGCCAATCCTGTCTCCTCTCATATCCCCCATCAGACTTATCTGCAGCTTCCCCTCCCCTCATCACAGAGAAGGTCTGTTTCACTCTTTCTGCTCCCTCTTGCGCCACCGATGTGCCACACGCATCAAACACACATTTTCCTCGCTGATTTATAATTTAAAATTAATTCTAGGGACCCCTATGTATAGAGCATATGAGCTAGCCATCCTTGCTATCCACGCTGCTCATCTAGCCAAAGGTTTCCACGCTAAATGTCTCAGGGAAACACGCCAGAACGGTCTTATTCTTGGTTCGTTGACGGAAATGTCACATTGGTCGTAGAAGCAACCACCTTCCGTGTGCACAAGTCTGTGCTCTCCTACTCCTCCCCTGTGTTGAAGGAAATGTTCAACTTCAGCTGGCCAGCGAGCCGAGAGGCCACTGAAGGCTGTGAAACAATTCGCTTACCAGATCGTGCGGTTGACGTCGGCCATGTCCTGCGAGCTCTTTATGACATAAGGTACCGTGCATGGTCATCATGATATTGGACCGCCTCATTACTCATTCATCATGCGGTGTCTAGCTTCCGGGTGTGAAAACCCCTATTATCGACATGTTAGCGTCCCTCCAATTTGGAGTCAAGTACCTAGATAGAATCTCTTGGGTTACAATGTGTTTTAAACGTGACCTTTGCAATCCATTACAAGCATGGAACGTTGAATGGGAAAAGGGTCTTTGCACGAACTGTATACAGCACATGACACGATGAGGGTGGTTGCTTGGAGTCTGTGTTCGAACTACCGACATGGAAAGAGCTTCGCAAATGTGCCAGGCTATGACTAAGGGCGTTCCCTTGTATATTTCGCGTGCTTTTCTCACTATGGGCGTTTCTCCTACTGATCCTTGCTTGCTTAAACATGGGACGTGGGGGTGTAGTCAGCGAGAGAGATGTGTGAGAGATAGAGAGCAGAAATTCCAGGAGTTACTCCAGCTCGTCGACAATGTTGTACAAAATGCATGCATTTGCGAGTTAATTTTTGTAAGTACTCAGATCATAATACATACTGGAGTGCAGTAATCAAGTAATTATGAACGAACATAAAGCACAAAGTATAAGACATGGAACATAAGTGAAATCACCAGTCAAAAAAATCAAGATCATATAGTGATTTGAGAGAGGGAAGAGGTGACCTGGACTGGAGATGCAGAAGGCGATTCTTCGGCGTCCGAGTCAGGGATTCCCTTAACCTTTCCCTTTCACTTTTGGGCAGATGTGGTTCATTGACGTTGACCGGCGTAGAGTTAGCAGTCTGGGCCTAAGAGGATGCTACAGGATCGCGTTTTTCGATAGGAGCTTCAGTCGAACTGCCTTCAAAGAGAGCAAGGGTGGACAGAAGCGTATCGCGCACTTCAGCCCGGTATTCTGCCATAAATCCGTGCTCTGCCATAATCATGTCCTTGAGCGAAGGCTCGTCCTGGAAAGGGACATTGGATGGGATTGTGGTAAGTCACATGAAGCAGAGTTACCTGGACGAGTGAGAACATACAGGATTGAGGAAGGTCTCGGCTTGTGCGAGGAAGCTCTCAGCATGTGCGCGGTGGTGGGCAAAGAGGCGCTCCTCCTCGAGGTGAGCCTCGAAGGCAGCAAAATTATACTCTTGTATCCTGGCCTTGCGCTCACGAACGGCCTGATCGTGAAGAGCACGGTTGGCCCACTCGATTTCAGCCTGCTGGAGGGCCCTGTAGCCATAGGACCGGAACCGGGGGTCGAAATCCTCATCCTCCTCTGGTATATGGGTATCCAGGACGTCTGGGACGCGAATCGTGCGCGGCTGGTTGGGAGACTCATCATACACTTGGGCATGGAGAGCATTTGGGGTGGGCTGATTCCCAAACTGCCGCCGGTAATGTGGAGCCAATGCACGCTCAGGTTGCTCGGCGGAATACTGGGGAGCATGAGGATCGACAGCGAAGGGGAGCAGGCGGTAGTGGGAATAGTAGTTGGAGGAGTAGGCATTCATGGGGATGGCTGTAGCGAGGAATATTGTGAATTTGCGATTGCGATGACTTGATGGGAGATTCCATGGTGAGCACTGAATTTATATGACTAGATGATGTGGACTTGTGGACTGTGGATGAAGGACGAATCGCTTTGTGAGCAGATACGTCCACAAATTTCTACAAAACGCGATTGCGATTGCCACTTCATTAATATTCTCGACACTCGAAGGCTACATAATAGTCGCGTTACTGTCACAATACGATGAGCATGGAGCAAGCAATTTTTCGCTCGTACCACAACTGCTCTTAGGAACATCATTTTGCGGCCGGATGGTTCACGACCTGCAGAACCATCCTACTGCGAATAGTGGATGAGCCACATCTAACATAATGTTTCAATTACTTCCTTGTAGTAAACACAACCAAATGCTGAACTTGTGCCCACTTGCCTGGGCGTAGAAATAATCGTTGTGAAGCGCGCTCTGGAGGTACATCGGGCACGATTTTTCGTCGGTGTACGTTTTATGGTGCTGCCGGACAGTTATTTTGGGGTGTACAGTGTGCCATCACAGTCATCAACAGTGCAATCAGGAGACTCGAGTTCCGAATGTACAGAAGGATGATGAAGCTTCCAGCAAATGTGGTATTCGAAGAAATAGATTATGAACTGGTCTGCCTGTCTTGAGTAGACAAACCGAAGCGCTTGAGGAGGGGACGGGCAAAATTATCCCAGATATTCAATAGTGGTGTTTGCTTGTTGAGCTGTGAGGAGGCGTTCCTGGGCTTCGAGGGCATAGTATACAGCTGTGTGGGTAGTATTGCAGAAATAAAGGTACAAATATAGGCATGAAGGACTGCGAGATGGTCATCTATGCAGGGCGGGGAAGCAGCGCGAATGTCAACAATGTCAGCAGCCTCATGAACATCTGAGAAATCGAAATTAGCGGCTTGAGAAACAAAAAAAGGGCACCATCAGGTTGCGGTTTGCATCAAGGTCATCGCCGTCATCCCCCTCGGGGATGTGAAGTTCTTCATCACTTGAGTCCATTCCTCTCGACATTGAGCCAGCAAAGTCGTTCGGATATTTCTTCATCAGCGTCCGTACTGAACTCGTTTGTATCTGCAGGGGCATCGAGGTCAGGAGGATGCTCATCCCACCTTTCAAAGAGGTTTTCCAGCTCAGGATAATTTTTTGGGTGCGCCGCTACGTCCTCGTTTACACCCTCCGTCCGGCTGTGGTTCTACAGCTACGCCTTTGTGAGCATACTGGTTTGGTGAGTATGTCGGTTGGCTGAGGAACAAGACCGACAGATGTGCTTACTGTGTGCCAGCAAAAGTAGGACGATGCCAGGTCACAGAAAATTACTGCATTTTTAGTCTTGCAATCAAAGTGATTCGAACGAGTTGCCCCCCGAGCGCCATGGCAATTTCATTCAACTCTTTAGTCCAAAAGTAAGGTAGCGGGTCGATGACAAACTTTGCGAGTCATGTGACACCATAGTACCTGTAGTAGTTCTATGTAGAGTCACGGTAGACTCCGTAATCCAACGTACTTAATTCACCTTTCCTTGGATGGCGCCAACTAACAAAGCCAGAGCAGCAGGTGTCAGCGCGAGTTCGTTCTTCGACCTCAAAGCAGAAATCGCAAAGAAAGAAGATGAATTTTCTCGGACCAAAGCTGCAGGAGGCAGTAAATACACAGTGGGAGGGGTCAAGAGACCCGACAAGGTGAGCAAAATCAATCAACATGGTAGGCTTGAATACAAACACAACACAGAAACAGACTATATGGACTCGCTCCAATAAAGGCGTACAAAATCGGGCTGCACGCGACATAGAACTGGAAGAAGTCAGTAAGTTGACTATCGAATCTGGGCGAGCTGTTTTGGAGAGGAAGGCGAAAGTGTATGAGAAACTGCGGCAGGGGAAATCCGGTGGCCTTACTGAAAAGCAATACGAGGGTTTGCTCGTCGATGTATGTATGCTACTCGCATTCGATGCCAGGCTTGCTGATGTCCAGACTCTAGTTCGACTCTCGAGGAACCGCTGACTATTTCCAGTCAGACAGTGATGATATGGATGAATCATTGACGGTTCCTCAACAGCCTCAAGATGACGTAGGTACTCCTAATGGATCCTGTAGAATGATGCTCATATAATGTGTAGGATGACCCAGTCATAGAGTACGAAGATGAATTTGGACGCCAACGAACTGGACGCAAGTCAGAAGTACCCCGGCACCTGCTTCCGCGTTCAGAAGATACAGAACCAATACATGATGACGACGAGTAAGCTGCAGAGCGAGCCCTCATCACACTAACGTCTCATTTTTCTTCAGGGATGTCATTTACAATCCCGTCAATTTCTTCCCTGTATTCGAACCTTCCGCTGAGCGTGTCCAAGCGGTTCAAGATGCTTACTTGGAAGCTGACAACCCATTGTCTTCTCACTACGATTCATCAAAGGAGGTTCGCGCTAAAGGTGCTGCGCACTATCAATTCTCTGCAGACGAGGAAACGAGGAAACAACAAATGGAAGAACTACGGTCAGCGAGGATGGAGACCGAGAAGACAAGACAAGACGCTGGGGCAGTGGATCTTAAACCGGGAGAGGTGGAGGGCATGCGTGACGACAGCAGCACTGCAGGTGCATCGAAGAGTAGGGCGATGGAGAAACGGAAGAGGGACATCGAGGAAAGGCGAAAAATATTGGATGCAAAACGGAGGAAGGTCAAAGGTGATGCAACCCCGGCAGACCGAGGTCCTGAACCTGAACCTTCAAAGATTGTGACGTTGGAGGCGCGGGACACACCCGATTCGTTTGCGGCGTTGGAGAGGCAGACAATTGATGCTTCAGACCAACCCAAGAGAAAAGGCAAGCAGAAAGGGACTAACGACTCGGCCCCAAAGACAGAGGCAGACAACTTCCTGGCCCAGCTAGAGCGGGAAATATTAGGAGGTCGTTAACCACCAGTTCATACCCCTTATCGGTGAGTTATTTCTTGTTGGGTAGTCATGTTGTGCTCATTGACGATTTAGCTTAGATTCGCCACAGCATGAGGATGTCGTAGACTTCCAGGTTATGCTAGGACGCGGCCAGGAGTGATGCACTAATGTCCCGCCACAGGTTATATCACTCTGTTTCGGAGGAAGGTACTGCTACAGCTTGTAGCGTTCAATCACTTACACAACGTTCGTCATGACCAAGCCGCTCGCACTTATCGTATCCAGTTGTACTTCTGTGCGGTGGCATTGCAACCTTCGCAATCAAATAGGAACTTTACATAGTGTTGCCACTGATACAATACAACTAGCAAACAACGCCCTCGCTTGTGTGACTGATAGGTACTCGAACTGTAAGTGTAGCGTTTCCAGTGGATTCCACCCTGTAGTTCAACTGCCCTATTTTTAAAAGAATCACACCACTGCTTCGCCCTTTGCTTCGAGAACCAGCTTCTCAGGACAAATCAGAGAGAACCGACCTTTGTCCTCCCGAAACTCGACACACCACGTCCCCCGACGCAAATAACGTCTCTTCAGCGGCTCTTCACCAGAGACAACATTCTCCATAAACTTCCTGCACGTCCTGAGCACCTCAAGTGCAGGACGGAGAGCAGTAGCGTGCCCGCAATTGATCATTACATTTTCAAAGTCGGGTTGCGTTTTTACGAGCTCGATGAGTTGATCAATGGTGGAGAACCACACGGGTAAAGATCCCCCGCTTGGAAAGATGATAGGATCGTCTTCGTATAGGGTGTCCCCGACGTATAGCATTCTCTCGTCTGCATCCCACAAGGCAAGCTCGTCGGGAGTGTGCCCAGGAGTATGCAAGACTGTGAGACCCATAGATAAATTTGATGATGAGGTGATCTCATGTAGGTGCGGTACCAAAGTGAGCTCGTAGCTTGGGGTTCGTATGCCCTGAGACTTGCATTCAGAGTTTGCAGGGAAGTTCTCTGGAGAGACGAATTTGGGCGAGTGGCTTGAGCCGAGAATGGGGCTGTCGGTGGCGAATGGTTCCACACCAACTTCAAAGTTCCAGGGAAATGTTCAGCAAGTCGACGAGCGTGTATTAGAAGGAGACTTACGGATGTGATCGTAATGGCAGTGGCTTTCCACTACGATATACTTCATCTTCCCTCCTTCGTTAAGCGGCTTTCCGTCGTTATCAGGAATATCAACGGTCTCGATGAACTCTCTCAAGCTCTTCAAACCGATCTCCGGATTATGCGTAGCTCCCCCACATCCTGTGTCCATGATGAGGATGGTGTTAGCGGATGGGACTACCTTCGCATAGATGAATGGATGTTCATTGAAAATGTCATCCCATTC
Source organism: Auricularia polytricha (assembly GCA_003316125.1). Lineage (NCBI taxonomy): Eukaryota > Fungi > Basidiomycota > Agaricomycetes > Auriculariales > Auriculariaceae > Auricularia > Auricularia polytricha. The sequence goes on from QFEN01000248.1 coordinate 88,389, forward strand.
GACGATCAAGAAAGTAGTCTGCGTCAAGCGTCGAGCAGTGAAAGCTGGCAATTGCTTGTTCTCTGAGCTGGTGCCTTTCTCCATATCGTCCGTCAAAGGAGAATGAGGTCTTCGATATGTCACCAGGTAGAAAAATACAAAGAGAACACCAGCTAAAAAGACCAACGCTGATCCCAGGCTTGAGCTCATCCTGTGGGGAAAGGTCGAAAGCGAAAGCGCGATGAGAAGATTGCAGTCCTATCTTTGAAGGATACTCACCTGCAATGCACCATGAGACTTCTGAGAGATATTTCTGGTGACTTTATCCACCTGACACAGGGCAGATGATAGCGACTTCTTCTCCTCCCTTTAATGTTACTTCTTCGACGTTGTCCACCATCTCAGCATCTACGCTCCATTGACTGGACTGAAGGATCTTGTCTAGGCCAACGTTTGGGTGCAATGATACCAGGAAACTGCTCAATGAGGAGAGTGGGTATTGCGAGGCAGGGAGGGCAACCGATTGTTCCGTCAAGCCAGTCGCTGTTGACGCGGCAGCGAAGTAGAGAACAGTGATTTCTGGTTGACTCATGATGGTTAGCTCTGACCAAGTCTCCCCCGGACAGACCTTAATCTGACCTAAATTTAAAATGACATGCTTCTGAACCATAAAAATTGAGGAACACGGCCGCCTCCCTCACCTCAAGCTCAAGTCCCACCAATTCCCCACATTGCAATTCTAGGCGAGTACTACAAGGAACTAGCATATTTAAGATACGAGTCTAATTAAGCAATTAAGTAGGTTTAGCATATGTTCCTAGTGGTCCTTTAACTCTGCACACCACCAGATTGGTTTCGAGGTCTTGATCATGACGTCTTGTCCCGGTACGAGATGATTTGACGTGGACACAAGTCCATCAAAAGATGACTCTGTGTCGTCCAGGTTCCACCGCAGTCCAGTTGTCGTCAGGATGGTTGAGTCAATTCCGACTGGGAGGAGCCCGCATGTTTGTCCTAATACATCGTGGTTGATGTGGATGAGATGTTCGCCCTGGAATGGTGTAAGATACAGCCATGAAAAGTAGCTCGACTTACTTCGTCCAGGACCCATCCCACGTTATCGTCGGTGACTATGTAGACGCGTTTGCGGGTCTTGCGAAGTTTGTGAAGGTATGATAGTGTATGTACAGTCTGATCCAATCTTCCGGAGAGACCTCCCAGGATCACGATCTCGAACTGTGCGAGTGATGAATTATTCTGGCAGTGAATACAATTGTTGGTTTACCTCCCGTCCAGTCAAACGTTCTTTCTCTTCCAACGCTTGCACACATTTCATGAGGTCCGTAGAATCTTGGCTGGAATCGTGGATTATTGGTACATTCTGGGGAGAACTTGAGAGAGTGCCACTTGAAACACAAACGGCTTACCTGCGAAGTGTAGTATAATTTCACATCCTCTCTTAAAGAGTCAAGATCACCCTTCACCATATCAGGGAAGTACCTAGACTGACGTCACTCGCCTGCAGCAAGCGAGGCTCGAAGCTAGACTTACGAATTTCGAAGATCTGGACCACCAGCTGCGTCCAAGACATCGTGTAAACGATTGGCGCCTCCGTCGGCGCAAGAACGCCATTCACAGGCGGCCCAGAGGGTCTTTAACAATCTGGCACTAAAAGGTTGGTTCAGAATAATAAGTGCGCGAGAGACATTGAGGTCTTCAGTAGCTCGCGGGTCCAGGAATGGGGTGCACCATTCTACGACCATGGTAGTGACTCGACAAGGTCGGCAGAAGAGCTGTTCAAGTCCATGGCAGTGATATACCAGGTGACCCTAATTGTACATACTACGAACCGAACCGTGAGAACAGACTGAGCCAATGGATTGGCTTGCACCAGACTCAGCCTTAGACTGGGTCATCAACTCGGAGCATACCGGCGATGACAGACACGAATCCCCTCAACGAACATATACTCCAGGTATCTCTCTAATGCTGGTAGTTTAGCTCGTGGTTAATGTGTGTGTTTTTTGACTTCAGTCAGCACTGAAGACTGCCTTCCAGTCCACGGACATTGCGCCTAAATCTGCTGCTGCCGCGCTGGCCGCTCCTGCATCACTCTCAGACGCACCTACAGTAACTTTGGAGGTCTCAGAAGTATCTGAAGCTGTCGAAGAAGACGCATGGAAGGGAGAATATGAGGCTCAGGTAGAGGAATGGCGTGCTCAATCAGCTGAAGCTCGTGCCAAAGCAGAGCACGAGCGCGCACGGTGGGAGCAGATTAGGAAACGCGAAGCAGAAGAACGGCAAGCGCTTGGCCAGGAGCCAGAAAACTGGGATGCACTAGGCTCACATATTACCTCCTCATTTGCTGCTGCAAGTGAGGTATTGGCCTCTTCGTCTGCTTCTATGGCCTCGACGTCCCTTGCGGATTCTGGCCATCTTGTTAGCGAACAAAAGGGCCCGTCGAGTCATTTACATGCCTCTCATCATCTTAAGACGGATGGAGGGTCTCCGTCGCAGAAATGGGAACATATAGATTCGTCTCCCACTTCTTCGTATCCATCTATGTCGTTTCCCGAAACTTCTATTCCCTCCTCGCCGTCTCCACCGCATGTTGCACTTCAAAAAACGACAGGACGTGATGAACCTCAGGAGCAACATCCTGCAGAACGCAAGCCCTCCGCTGTGCCACCCTCCACTATCCCATCCTTGCTTGACAGCGCAATTGCACCACGGACACGAATGTCTTTGCTCCTTTCCTCTCTTGCGATAAACCTATTACTTCCTTTCGTCAATGGGGTAATGTTAGGCTTTGGAGAAATATTTGCCAAGAACGTCTTAGTGGGGTGGATGGGGTGGAAGACGCAGAGCGGTCGCACGGCCACGAATATCGGTGTTCGGAGATGATCGATGATCCCTATTTTGGTAGTGTGCATATCCGCCATGTACTGATCACCGGTACAATGCTCTTGAATATATACACTTTCACGCAAGATTTTCACAGCAGTCAACATTGCCCGGTTCTCATAGTTGACGGCGCCCACAAAAGTATTCTGGCCCGTCTGCTATTGCTCTGATCTGGTGCGCTCGTGTATTTTTTGTCTCCGGCCTTTTGAGTGTATTCTTACCTTGCGGATACAGAAG
>QFEN01000249.1:772-17845 GCA_003316125.1 Auricularia polytricha
GGTGCTTTCCACGATAAGGTCTTATATCACTTTGTAGTTAAAAATATAAATGAAGGGATATGGTATGAGTCAACAAGTATGACTTAACGATGCTATTGCACATTGATCGCTGCGACGGCGCAATGTCGTTATCTTGTCGCGAACTCCTCATGGTAAAATGAATTTTCAGACATCTATGACTATGTACTGATCCCTAATATTTCTTGCCGTATACATAGGTATATTCAGCGGTAGCAAAATTATTTCACACTATATTTCCCACAGCTACCATATCACGGACTCATCAATTCTCTGATGTGAGGGGGGGTTGGTAGTTAGCACGTAGCAGGAGAGTGGTACACTTTCGTATATACTTGGCATAGGTAGAGGTGATATATGGGCCTATAACACGTTCGCTACAGTCCTTTTACCCTTTTCCCCAGTATCTTATACTCGACTGGGGGTCTCAACAAGCCTTTCTCTAGACGTTCACCGTCTTTTAAAAACTACATTCATACCTACCAAAAGATGCGATGGTACTAGGCTATTAGTCCACAAAAGTCCTTGTCGATCGTACACGGTTGTACACATGAAATTTACAGCTTTCTTTTGGCCTCTAATCAGTTCTGGTCCTCCACGAGGCTCTTCGTCGCCTTCACATCTGCGTTCACCATCTCCTTCACGAGGGAATCAAAGTCGACCTTGCGCTTCCATCCAAGGACACGCTCAGCCTTGGCAGGGTTGCCGAGCAAAAGGCTGGATGTGTGTAAGTATTTACACGACGAGGCACGTTGAAGAGAAAAAGACGTACTCGACTTCTGCGGGACGGAAATACTGCGGATCAACTTTGACGACCACTCGCTCGGTCTGAGCGTCATAGCCCTCCTCTTGCACGCCAGAGTTACGCCACCTGAGACATGTCAAACATCAGGGGGGTAATGTACCTTGGTAACAAGGCGGGTACCTTATCGTCACACCGACAACTGCAAAGGCCTTTTCGACGAATTCTCTCACAGGGTGAGTCTCACCAGTGGCAAGAACAAAATCTTCAGGGGTGGGTTGCTGGAGCATGCGCCACATGCCCTCGACGTAGTCCTTGGCTATCATAATCGTTAGCTGAGACGATGGGACATGAACGAAATTGTACCATGTCCCCAGTCACGCTGGGCATCAATGTTACCAAGGTACAAACAGTGCTGTTTGCCGATGCTAATATCGGCGACAGCCCTGGAGATCTTCCTCGTTACGAAGGTCCTGCCTCGCCTTGGGCTCTCATGGTTGAAGAGGATGCCGTTACAGGCATACATACCGTATGCCTCGCGGTAGTTCACGGTGATCCAGTATGCGTAGAGCTTGGCAACGCCGTAAGGGCTGCGAGGGTAGAATGGGGTGGTCTCGCTCTGTGGGGTTTCGACAACCTTTCCATAGAGTTCCGAGGTGGACGCTTGGTAGAACCTGGAGTGTTTCTCAAGCCCTACTGTGCGGATGGCATCGAGGAGGCGGAGGGTGCCGAGGCCATCTACATCGGCGGTATATTCTGCCATCTCGAAAGAGACCTTGACATGGGATTGAGCGCCCAAGTTGTAGATCTCTGAAGGGAGAACTTGGGCGAGGATGTAGACGAGGTTTGTGCTGTCGGAGAGATCGCCGTAGTGGAGTTTGAACTTGTTGGGACCTGGGGAGTGGTTTGTGAAGAGGTCACACGACCTTTGATAGATACGTACGTTCATGTTGGTCTGCATAGAGAGACTCTAGACGACCGGTGTTGAAGCTGGAGGAACGACGGATTATACCGTGGACTTCGTATCCCTTCTCCAGGAGAAGTTCTGCGCTGTGATGGACATGAGTGGGAAGTAAGATAATTAGGAAGGTGCTCACAGATATGAGCCATCTTGACCGGTTATTCCTACAATTTATAGTTTTAGTATAGATAGAAAGAGGACACGCCAGCAGATCGCGGCGCGTCACGGGTGTCCGAAAGGGGGGTGAAGATGATACGAACCTGAGAGTAGTGCGACTTTCCTCTTCCTGAACTCCTCTGGAGATGGAAGATCGATCTTGAACAAAGATGTGTGAGCTACTTCGGAAGTCATTTGGATGAGTGAGAGTGGGGATGGATGAATTTGAGGTGAACTGCGGGTATTTATGGGAGATAGGGTAGTAAGGGCGGTGTCGCGTAATAAAAATGAGTAACACAATTACTTCAGAGGACGCTTGAAAAGCTATGAGACGGTATTCGAGCAGAGTTCACAAGACGTGTTCGAGCAGGGATGAGACCAACCTGATCAAAAAAAAAATAACCGCTCGTAGTTCACCGACTACCGACGACGGGGATCGAACCCGCAACCTTTGCCTTAGGAAGGCAACGCACTACCATTGTGCTACGACGGCTTGTCGACTGAGTTCAATTGATCTTACTTGTACGTTCAAGTGCTAAATTGCTTATACCTTAAATTAACCCTATCTCTATTATCACTTCGACTCACAATGAATGTCCTAGTCTATCCCAGCACACATCCAGCCGCTCCTTCCCTCCTACAAACCCTTACTTCAATACTCACCCCCCACTATCTACCACAGTCACTAGCACCCTCTCAACTCTCCGTACAACAATACCCATGGCACACCTCTTGCGCCCTTCTTATCCTTCTCTCCCCGCCCACAGATCATCCAGCTGTTCAAAAATACCTCGAGTCCGGAGGTAGGATATTAGCATTCGGCGTCTCCGTCAGAAAAGGCTTTCTATTTGGACTGCATGACTTGAGTCATGACTTTGGATCGCTATCCGCGGGTCTTGGTTTGGGCATGGTCAAAGACACGACTGTACTCAGAGTTGCTGATGGAAACGCGTCCCTCTACATCTCTTTTTCCACTGCTACCGGTACGAGCGCAGATGTATCGATCGACACCACGACAGTATCTGTATCAAGACTACCCTCGGACCTTGACCCAAGTGATGCACACATCCTCGGTCATTACGCAGACGCACCTGCAGGTATATTGTCTCAAAGCGGGCTTGTCGCGATGTGGAATTGCATCCCACCTCTTCCCAATGTCCTGCTGTCACGATCGATGTCTGCACTTGGTCTGCGTTTCTCTGCACAGAGAGTTGATCCCGATCTTCACCCTCACACTCTTCCTCAGCTTCTTCTGGCTCATCCGGATTCGTGGGATGTGCAGCGTCGCGTCGTGGAGGCACTTCTCGATCATTTAAGACTTGCGTCAGCTCACGGTGACAACGAATTCCAACGCAAGTTAGAGCCCTTCGCGTTCGAAGATGCCAACGACGATTTTCATTTCCATTTCCCGGCTTTCTCTTCCACAGACAGAACTACCGATTACCCCATACTCGAACTCATTCCATCAAACTCCCTTTCAAACTCGAAAGTAAAACACGTCCTCGTGCCGCCGAAACCCCTAAATTCCAAAGACGAGAAAACATACACCCCACGATTCTCTTCTTCTGCATTCTTCCGCGCCATAGACGAGTTCCGCTCAAGAACGGAAAGCTTCGACCAAGTCTTAGACTCTTGGCGCATCGGCGATGCATTCATGTATGGCGAAGTGGTCTCCAGCACACAAACAATGTTTGACAAGTGCGTGTCATCCAATCATGAACATCGCAACGCACACTGAGACCCCCTCAGAAACCCATCCTTCCTCCGTGCACTCCCCGCTCCTATCGTCTCCCTCGCCACAGTCCAGTTGGCAGGACGTGGCCGAGGCGGTAACTCGTGGCTCTCCCCTGCGGGGTGCATGCAGATGTCGCTCAAGATTCGCGTCGGCCTGAAAGGCTCTTCGTCAGGTTAGACTCATCCACTCGTCAGCAGTTTCGACTCTATCTGATATCGTCCAGTACCTGGCCCCTCCATCCGCCCTTCCAACCTCGTATTCATACAATACCTCTATGCGTTAGCAGTCGTCGACGCCTGTCAGGCCATAGACCCAAAGTCACAATGGGCGCACAAAGTCCGTCTCAAATGGCCTAACGACATCTACGGCCTCTTCCCGTCCGACAAACCAACATCAAAACCAGAGCCAAGGAAAATTGGCGGAATACTAGTTAACACAAGTTTTGGCGGAGGCTTGGCTGATGTAGTAATCGGTACCTCCATCTATTACCTTGTCCTCATCGTGACATGAAGGCTGAGGCTCATTAATAGGATCCGGCCTCAACGTGCTGAACGAGCCACCAATCGCCTCACTCGCTCAACTTGCGTCTTCTGGTACATCCACGCCAGGGCTTTCTGTCGAACGTGTAGCAGCAGCAGTTCTCACATCTTTTGACCGGATGTGGAGCTCTTTCTTGGAGCGCGAGGAACAGGGGTTTCAGCCATTCATGGATCATTACCTTAAATCTTGGTTGCACACGTGCGTCATTTGTATTAAACGCTGAATGGTTATTCATGGCTCCTGCACAGGGACCAACTCGTCACGCTCACCAATAGAACTCCGCACAGGAGTGTGCGCATCGTCGGCATTACTCCTGACCATGGATTGCTGCGCACAGTGCCGCTGAGCGGTGGAGAGTTCATTGATCTACAGCCAGATGGGAACAGTTTCGATATGATGAAGGGGTTGATATCGACAAAGAAGCAGTAATTAGATCTTTGGAAGCTCAAATTATCATTGTATCAGAGCAACAACAATGAATTCTTGAGTCGGCTACAGATCAGACTTCAACTTTTACAACCGTTGGTGCCCCTTCACCGCCCGTACCCCTGAAGTTCAGCCACTCCTCGTAATATACGCACTCTTGTGGATGTGTAGGCCCCTTGTCACGACAGAAGTCGAATACAGGACATCTGCCGCATGGGGCCTGTGACCACCCCAGGGCTACTCGTTCCTGGCGAATGGCTCGGTACACAAACGCCCCACCAACGCTGATGCCGTCGTCCGCCTCCGGAGACTCGAATTTAACGCGTTTTGAACTTGAGCTTGCTTTCTTCGTCTTCGTTTTCGTTTTTGTCTTCTTCGACTTTGATTTTGATCTCGATTTCGAATGACGATCATCGTCAGAGTCGGATTCAGATTCAGAATCATCATCAGAGGAATCATTCCGCTTCTTCCCCTTGCCCTTGTTCTTGCGTTTAGACGTCGAGGACTTATGGTCATCATCATCACTGCCCTCGCTCTCATCCCTTGCCTTACGTTTCTTCTTCTTACTTCTGTGATCCTTGTCGTCGTCGCTGCTCTCCTCCTTCTTGCTCTTGCTTCGTTTCCTCTTCCGTTTCAGCCGCTCTTCTTCTTCAGACTCCGAAGCACTATCGCTGTCGCTGTCTGATTCCTCTGTACGTCGCCGTTTACGCGTTTTAGTTTTAGTTTTAGTTTCTTTCTTCTTTCTGGACGCGCTGCGTTTGCGCTTTTTTCGAGTGGTTTCTGCGTCTGAGTCCGAGTCCGAGTCTGAGCTAGATCCTGATCCTGAATTGTCAGAGTCGACTGTAGCGTCCCAAGCAGATGCTGTGAACGCAGGCAGCTATAACCTTCAATCAGCATACCATCCAAGCGGCCCGAAACGAACGAAGAGACTGACCTTCTCGATCTCACCATCTAATTCAAGCACTCTCAAAAGCATCTCGACATGGTCAACGCCCAACAGCGTCTCCGTGATCTTGCTCTTGCTCAAAAAATGCTGGATTTGCTGTGCCGAAGGGAAAGAGGGTGCAGCGCCTATGGAGTAGAGTCTGTATTCGTTTTGTGATGAGACTTTGTTGCTTTGTTTTGGGAATGACTATATCAGAAAGAAAAATGAATGCAGTGAGTTTGAGTTTTTGGTGGTGGTTTGGGGAGGGGAAGGGAGACGTACACGATCACGGATGTAATACAGACATGTAGTTGAGAGGAGCTTGATGAATTCTGTGTCGAGTTCGTTGTCGGTGTACCATGGACCACCTGTTAGTTCGACTGAAGGTTCTAGGTGCGCGAGCATGTAGATCTTGCGAGTTGGGTGCTAGCGTAGCGCAGTGCAAATGAGTGAGAAAAGCTGCCAGGGACATCGAATGGAAGGGTGGAACGCACCCTGACGGCTTTGATAGCCTTCACGAGCTGTTTCTGAACGAGTGATTTTAAGCATCTGTCGATTACGGTTTGGTGCAGTTCGGTTTTGGCTTTTAAATGTTTTGTCCAGATTCCTGTGAGAAACATGGGATGAGTCTTGCCATTTGAACGTGTGGTATTCGATCTGACACGTAGAGCTCACCTTCATTGGCGGAAGCTTGGATATGACCGAGTACCATGGCTTCTTCACCGCTCATATCTTTTTTCCTGTATTCTGCGCATTAGAGATGTCATAGGGGAAATATGATAAGGTATGATACACACACTTCTATCTCCTTTTTCATCACAGCTCGGAAGGAGATGACGCCTGCTGCATTGGACAGGACTTTGAGCATGCCCTACCGCGTTTGTAAGCTCGATAGAGAGATGCTTTGTATGCGGTCACTCACGGCTCCCAGAAGGAAGTTAACTGCTGCTGTGCGTGCGGACACATCTGGGATGATCTTTTCAGCTTCTTTCGAGGTTAAGACCTGATTATTCGGAGTATGATGAGTGTGATACTTATGGGTGACGGGGGAGGGATGGACTCACCTTGTCGGTGCTTGAAAGCGCGGCTTGATGAAGCTTTTGCTCTTCGGGGTTGAGTTTTCGCCCACTCATAGTGCGGGGAGTGGATATGACCTGCTCGATCGGATCGATCAAGTTGGACTGTCCAGCACCGGGTCCGGGTGCAATCTACCACGTGGTTCGCCAAAGTAATGCCCAGCTCACTTCAACTGACGTTCTCGTCCTTGGTGAGTTTCTAGTATCTACAGCCTCAGGACTCAGTAACGGATATCAGGATCAGTGACGGATATCAGGACATGGACGAAAATCGCACTACAACAGGAAACTCGTTGGCTACGGGCTTGGATGACCTTGCTTCTTATCTCGAAAAAAGCTCTCATGTCGTCCTTGAGTACACTGACATGTAAGGTCGCGTTTCACTGTCATTGCTCACAAGCACTGATTGAGATATGGGCAGCATCGAGCACAGGTATGCGCGTCCGGCATTAGACAAATTATCCAGATACTTCCAGGATCAACCGTTGACAACGGTGCGTCATACTTCTGGGAGATCATATGAGTAGGCTTTTAACATCTCATTAGACTTGGCTCACGACGACTCTCACTCTCTTCGCTGTTATGAGTATCCTTCCGGTGCTGTCGTTTATGTGCGTTGACCTCTTGCCCTTGACATTACAGAATCTCATGAGATTTCAGAGGCCTATCGATCTTCGCAGTGTGCAGCTCCATGTCCATTGCTCTTACGTTTGGATTCGTGGCTGTCGTCGCATTCGAAACCATATTCGGTACACACATGTCATTCCCAAGTTACGATAAATCACTGACCTCCCCACAGCAACATTTCTCCTCTTGGTACTAGGAGGACTGCTGCTCTTCTCTTTCGTCTTCACCACATTCGGCACGATGGCATATCTCACCTTTCGTCTCGTCCAACACCTCCAATTACAAGGGCGCTTTGGAATAGCGGAATGGGCTCAGGAAACAAAGCAACACCTCACTTCCGTCAGTGTGAAGCCTGAAGACGACGACAATTCGGACAGGTCTGGCGTCCTTGTTGCGTGCGAGTCTAACGACAAAGTAAAAAGCGAAGACGGGTCTCCCTCGCGCTCCTTGATGGTATCCCCCTGCTCGAATTGACGCAAATGAACTTTGTGATCGTGCTTCTCGCATTTCATTTTCTCTGCTGCATAATTCATTCTTTTGGCACGCGTTCATCACGCCACTTTTCCATAGCTGACCAGGTTTACTCACGTATGAGACTGTATCGTTTGTAATTTGCACTTTCATTCTCTGCACCCACTGTGTATTGTACTATATCTCCATCGCTTGTTGTCGGTTTCCTGGGCCCGTTGATTCCCCAGTGGGCTGCAAGCACGATGTCACAGGTATTCAATTATTTTCCTTGATACCCCTTGCCTCCACGTAACTTCGCTGCGTTCACTATGTCAACCTAAGTCTGCTATTCAAGTGGTAGATATTGTGGCCCAGTGGGATGTTGACACCGCTCTCACCTTCGTAGAAAATACTTGCATTGGCCCAGACATTCTGGGAAGCGGAGCAACACCACTAGCGCTTCCCAGAAGCACCCAATATCAGTCCCAGAACGTCTGGTTCGAGACTGGGGCGTTAGCTGAAGACAGAAGAGGACGGACTCTATGTAACTATATTTGACATACGCAAATTCTTCCCTCTAATCCTAAAAGGCGCCCGTGAACGGATAGCAGTTACTCTCTTAGATTCTTATCTTCCTCAAATGTGTCTTTGACCTGCAAAACGCAGTCAAAACAAAAGTTGCCAAAAGGACGCGTGATACCTACTTTCTGGAAGAACACGTCGTCAGTCAATACTCGCATGCCTATAGCCGCGAGTGCCTTCGATACCACCAAACAGGCGTCATGGGATGCTTCAGAACGTGCAGCTTCCGTGAATCCTGGGGTATGACTCCCGCCGTTTGGAATGGTCGGGATAGCTTGAGCAAAACGTTAGTATCTTGGTCGTCAGTTCGGAACTTGCGCTACTTACAAAAGCTAGCGTGAAGACTAGGCATCACTGACGAACAAGAACTTCATTAGCAAAGGTTGCCTACCCCTGGTCATGGAGGTTAGACACACAGTATGAAATGTTCCCCTTGTGGGTCCGAAACATCAGCTCTATCGCATTTTCTGGATGAGCGACATACTCACGAAACAAGTAGAAGCATCCTTCATACCCCATTCGTAATCGATAGCACCATAGCGCTTCAGAACGACATTAGCAAGCTCGTCGCCTGATATGATATTCAGCACCAAGCCACTGCACACCGTGATTTCATACCAAGTGCTTTGTTTTGCCTGATTTCGTTGCTTGTCGATCTGATCGTTGCTTGAACTTTGCATCCAGATGCGAGTGCAGCTGCTCTGTGATGAATAAGAGATGATGCCGCTTAATCAATTGAAGATGTTGACAGTGAAAGACTGACTCGAAGCAGGAAATGACGCGCTCCCTCGTATCTTCCACCTCTGATGTTGTGGGAGCACGGACTAACCACCTGTACTTGTGAATAGAGCGATCGAGGCGGGAAAATCCTAAGATCGACTTACTGCATTATAGCGTAGTCCGGGATGACTGGTTTCTCAAAGATTAGCTTCCAAGTGTTTCCACGGAGTCAGTGAAAATCTCACTGTTTGGAACCCAATTTTTTCCTTCAAAGATACCGTGCACGCGGTGAGTAGGTTTGATTTGCTGGCGAAGAAGCGAAACGTTATTATATGCAAGGACGGCCGCATCAAGTGCATTTAGTCCCTCCCAGGGGCTTAACCCAGCATGAGCACTTCAAACGCGAAGAATGAGATACCGCAACTCGATAAAGAGTATGCCAGACGCTCACGTATGGCCTTGATACTCTACTGTGACACCAGAGATAGCCAAGGAGCTAGACAAACTAATAGAGTGACGAGGGCCAGGTGCGGGATGGGATCTTCAAAGCAGGTTGAGTAACCCTGGTCATCTGATCTGGATCACAGGTGGAGAAACTGACATGAAGCACACATCCATCTCATCATAAGCCCCCTTTTCATACAGCGTGAGCTTGCCATGTCCGCCATCCTCGGCTGTCCCGTGTTATCCCGAAGTCGACTATCACAATGCAGACACCGACGCACCAGGTGTACCCAACAGAACTACTTTTCCATCGATGTTCAGTCTCTCCATAGCAGCCTTGGCTGCAAGAGCTACCGCTACTCCGGATATCCCAACAAGATTGTGTCCACAAGCGTGTCCGATCCCAGGGAACGCATCCATCTCAGAGTTGACACCCAAAACGCGCCCTCCTTGTCCATGGGTGTAGGTAGCCACCCACGCAGTCTCAAGATGATAATTCTTAGTTACTACGAAGCCGTGTTTTTCCATAAATGCAGTGTATGCGTCGTGGGCGTATCTGTGACGATGCTTTGAGTGTTTGCGCACAGCTATGTTGCACGAGACCCAACACACCTTTCTTCGTACGCCAATTCTGGATGGCCTTTCAAAAATGCGTCAGTATAAGATGCGTTGAGAGAAAACAGAAGCACCGCTCTAAGTGTTGATTACCATGAATATCGAGACTTAAAGCCCTCAGCTCCCTGCTCAGTCGATCAAGGGTTGTCTCGATTACGTTCAGTATGTCTGGCCTGTATACCTGGCCCTCCTGAATCGGTGGTCTGATATTTGGATCATCTTCTGGTCGCCAAACTATGTCAGACATGGTGGGAGTAGAAAGATAAAATAATTTTTTGCAGAAGGACTTGTGGGCACTTGATTGATCGGTAGACGAATCCGGGTCATGATCGGGTCGCTGCCGAATACCATATCACGCAAGCCAGCCAACACGATGCGAACTGTCTACTATGATGCTGGCGCCTGCATCAGACATGTGTTCACATTGCTGGGCTCATTGTATTGGTGGGGTCCAACTGCAGTCCATGCGGCACTTGTCACGGTGGTCAAACACGAGTCTCTTCTCGCCTTCCTACTCAGATGGCAAGCTGCTCTGACTGGTATAGTCAGCGCGCAATTGGTATCTCCACTGGCGCTACTAGTACTTACTGGTACCTTGAGCCCTTCGTGCCACCTTCTAAGATCTGATGAATTAGTTTGTCCTGCGCTTCAAACTCAAACTCGTCCCAAGTTAGCACCTACGAGTGACTGCGCGGCAAAGTCGTTGGACTCTTCACAAGTTTGGAGTCGGAGTGGCGAAGGTCAGGTGATATCTGAGATGTGAGTCTCGGGTTAATCGTTTGAGACCAGGTTTGATGGTACTAGTGGCCAGGTACTACTATCATTCCCTATAACATGCAAAATTTTCAGCAAAACTTTTGTAACTCCTCAGCAACATCACATTTTCTGTCGCAAATTTGCCCCATCATAGATTTGTATCTCCTCTACATGGATCTGATTTTTAGGATGAAGTGGTGTGCATCAGGAAAAAGCACAATGCCTATACGAGCCTATGTAGCCTATGTAGGCTGGTTATCCCTGTAGGTAAGTCCCGGATATGTATACAGGCCCCATCTATGTTAGGTTCCTGATAGGCATGATGGGCATTTTTTCTCGTAGGATTAGGCTTTTGATAGGCATGGTAGGCTTGACATAAATAAGACAAAACAAATTCACACATTTGACATTTTTAACTGGCAATGTCTGGAGTTGAACTTGAAGCTTGGAGCCTCATGGGTTCAACGAGACACATAATTATCAAGGATACTTACCATTCCACCACAGCGTCTTGTTGTAGTGACTCAGAATATCACATATATACCAATTCTTAAAGAGACAATATCATTAAAAATCTTCCAAGTTAAATTCATTGCTACACCTTAACTTGGACAAAACAAATTCGCATTTTTTACATATTCAACTATATGTCAGTTCCTCAGGAAATAATTTCATGGGGAATGCTACACCTCAACTGGTGCAGCTTGATAACTTGGCTTAGATTTTTGTAATGTTAGAATGTACATAGTATGTCTAATAAACTTTGTCCATGCAAATAGTTTGATCCAAACACTCTGACCTACAGGGCCTACAGACCTACAGAGCCTATCATAGCTCAATTTAGGTGTGTGACCTAATGGTCCTAACCTAGGATGGTGCTGTCTATGTAGGTATATGTAGGTAATGGCTGCCTACAGGAATTGTGCATTTTCCTGATGTGATCTCGGAGCAAACAAGGTACATGAAGCATACAAGGGCTACCTGCATTATCTTCCACCAGTATACAGGAATTTGTGTGCACTAAACTGGTGTGTGGATGTGAAGCAGAAAAGACAGAGGGCTTTTACAAAGGATTTCAAGACATGTAAGGATATTATGTCCTCTATGCACCGACCACAACTTCAGATCAAACCACAATGTTCCCAGTATGTCATCAATGCAAAGAGCCTCACTCTTCACATCTGATGTACTCGGACACATCCTGTCACAACCCCTATGCCGAGTTAATGGAGGGTGGAAACACAGGACTCAAACAAGGATAACCACAAAAGATAATGAATTGAGCAAGGACATCTGGACTGGTACAAGTGTACAGACAAGAGGTTTGAACTAATGAACTACTGACTACAATCATCCTAACTATACACACATATTCAAGTGGAGATACAAACTGAGTTCTAACTACTAGCCAATCATAAAATAGTAAACAGAATTGTACAATGTGATAGTGTGAAAAGTAACTATGATGTCATGAGAAATGAGGCTGCTGCAGATAAGTTCTGGAATTGGTCACGTGATTTGTCACGTGATATGATAGTGTCTATGTTCAGAGTAGGGTTAGGGTTTCGAGTAAGCATTGGTACATAGGTGAGTTTTTTAGGAGTTAGCACTGGGAATGGGTGCTTAATACCAACAGTTGAAAGGAAAGAATAATGATTTGTATTTGGTACTCGTGACACATCCCTTTCTTTGTACATCTAGACTCTGACACTCAATGTCTCCCCTTTCATTTCACACTATCACACTTTCACATATCGCTTGCCTCATTGCACACAGACATGTCATCAATAAAGTATACCTCCTTTGTTCTTTATCTTTTCCTTTCAATCCTTTGTGTCTTATGAGCCACTCACTACAGTAGATAAGGACACCCTGTATCACCCTATTGTGTGTGGAATCAACCAAGTCTTCACCTAAAGTCCCGAGTCATCAAAACGTCCCTTGCAAAGTCTCACATTTCTCAAAGTCTGTCATCGTAATCTACATTCATGCATGAAACATCTCACACAATCACTATTTCCCTTCAAACTCACTAACAGCCTTACATATTGGAGCCCACCGCAAGGGGAATTTTGATCTTAATCATACCCCTTGCATATTGATCTGTTTGATCCATCTATTGTTCTTTGATCTAATCACTATCATATAGAATTGGTCTCTTGACCCACATACTCCATCATTTGGAAGTACTGTCACCCCAATGTGCAGCCACCCCTTGAACAGCAAGAAACACCATCTGCGCTGGCCCCGTCAAGGTCCAATGTTCCTCTGAAGAAACATGCCACCTGTGCCAAGACCTTAGCAACAGCGAGCATGTCCAATTCCACCAATATACACAATGCCCCTGTATCATTCCTTCAACCCTTTGCCTTCACACCAATCTGTCTGAAGCCTGATGTATGAAAGTAATCTGACACAACGTAAAAAGGTAATATGAGTAATATAAAACCTAGCTACTATGTTGAGTCTTGCTAAGCCTAGGCTAGTTTGACCCTAAAGGGACCTGCTGTCTGGTATAAGAATGATAGTTAGTGTCTTTAAGTCAATGAGACAATAGCTAGTGTGTGAAAATAGCAGGTCTGATGACGGAAAACTGAGTCTGATGTGCGGGAAAGTGCAGGTCTGATGCGTGGGAACAGCAGGTTTGACGGATGAAGATGGGATGGGACAGGAGATGGACACAAAGTATCAGGACTAGTATCAAGGGGACAGATAGTGTCAAGGATGAGGAGTGACAAGGGTTTGGGTTGTAAAGAGCGGGTAACCAGGTGTATTGGGCAAGGTTTTGAGGTATCAAGGTATCTTGTAAGGGCCAGGACTCTAAATGTAAGGGTAACTTCCCTCCACAAGTAGGTAAGGTAAATTAGAGTTGCCTGGTCCTATATAACTAGCTATGTGAAAGTCCAGAGTCCTATAGGCAAAAGTAGTAGCGATGCATCGGGTCCAAAGGTAATGTCTGATGTATAGTATGTAAATTGGCACGAAGTACTGTGGCCTGTGAGAACTCATGTAATAACACTATTTACTATATCAGTTAATGATCTTATGATGGGTGACTCACCAGTGGGGACACATGGAACGGACTGGACATAGGAATTTATGGGTTTCCAAAGGGTATGGGTAAGTCTGATGCCTGGGGTCTAGTGGGTCTGATGATTTTGGGTATCGAGTTTGTTGGGTTATCAGTGGGTATGATGGGAAATGTATGGACAGTGGGCTGTGGTCATAAACCATCAAAATGCTCAATTGTGAGGCTAGTGCCATAATGATCAGCATACCAATCAGTGTCTTGAACCCCTCCAAAACAGCTCAGAAGACTTATTGGAGTCCTCTCTTTCCTCAGACAAACTTACCATGACCATCACATCTGATTTGCATGATCCGTTTGCCAGCCTCCCCTTACAGCAAATGTTCAACCTTCAACCCGCTATATTTACCCCCAATACACCAACCACACTGGTGATTCCAACCCCATCCACAACAACTCACCTTCCAATACTGTGTCCAAACCTCTACGTTTCACAGCCAACACCATCCCAATCCCTTCCCCCACATACCCCATGCCCCACACAACCCCTGCCTTCATCAATAACTACACCAGCCATGTCCAGTAATGTCAAGGGCATCAGCACCATGTATCACAACCCTTATACCAAATTAACAGAGGGCAAAGACACAGGACTCAAACGTTTGGATAATCACAAAAGATAATGGATTCAGCAGGTACGTCTGGGCTGCTACAAATGTAGAGACAAGAGGTTTGAACTAAAGAACTACTGACTATAATCGACCTAACTATATACACATATTCAAGTGGAGATACAAACTGAGTTCTAACTACTAACCAATCATAAAATAGGAAATGGAATCATACAATGTGATAATGTGAAAGGGTATTATGACGTCATGAGAAAAGAAGCTGCTGCGGATAGGTTCTGGTAGGTTCTATATTGATCACATGCTAAGTCACGTGATGTGTCAGGTGATATGATGGCATCTATTTCTGGAGTAGGGTTAGGGTTTTGAGTAAACATTGGTACATAGGTAGGTTTCTTTGGGAGTAGCGCTGGGAACGGGCGCTTAATACCAACAGTCGAAAGGAAAGAATAATGATTTGTATTTGGTACTCGTGACACCATGCCTGGCCCTGGGTTGAGCAAAGCTCTCTCCTTTAATGGTGAAACTGCAGACCTACTTGAATTTCTCAAACTTTTGACAACTTAGCTACATCTTGCGCACTCCCTGACTCCGACAAGTGCAAAATGATAGTGCACTACATCAACCAAGACACCAAATACTTCTGGGTCACACTTATGGGATACGCAAATAAAGACTATCCAGTCTTGAAAACCAACATTTTAGCACAATATCCAGGTGCATCAATGGGTGTATGGTACACAATTTGAGACCTAGAACACATCATTCTCAACACTGTGGATTCTGACATTTCCACAGAAACTGAGCTTCTGCAATATTATCAGCAATTCCATCCTGTAGCCATCTGGTTGGAGGCTAACTCAAAGAACTCAACTCATGAATGCAACCAATACTTCTGGCAAGGGCTCCCTCACTCTGCACAATGTGCCATTGATTGTTGTCTTGAGCTGAAGGAAACTAACTATACGTGGAATGAAGCAACTGACTTTGAGAAGGTCCTAGAAGCAGGACATTTTGTATTTTCAGATGATGTATTTGATACTAATCTAAACAAACCAATCACCAGTCATCTCAAATCAATGTGAGACACCCATGGAACTAGGACTAAATCATCATGACCAAGCTGGGACTCTGATGAGGAAGATGAACAAAAGGACATACAACAAGAAGTCCATACAAAGCATGTTGCCTTCACCCCTCTCCAACCCTCTTCTGTCAAGTTGGCAATGGATGAAGTTGAAGATCTGGCTGGGAAGATGCACAGGTTAGACATAGGTGACATCACATACTCGGGTTGTTACACACACCTTGTTTGCTTGGCACCTGCTGCAGCTCAGGCTTGGGCACCCACGAAGTCCCAACAACTTGTCGATTTGGCCCCATCCCAAGCCCCATTACTGTATCTCCTGCTACCACTGCCTTGCCAGTCATCAAATCCTCAGGGCAATGCTACATGCTTTTTCTGTGGCAGCTCTCATGTCATGCACAATTGTACAATGGCTGGGGAATATCTGCATGCAGGAAGAATCATTTGCAACAGCCAGTACTTTGTCTTTCCCAACCACTTACAAATTCATCGATCAGGAACTGAAACCATCAAATAGTCAGTAGATGCCAGATATGCCAGCACAATCACTCCCTCACCTGCTACAGGCTCAAATTCTATCCCCCTCCATCCACCACAACATGAACCTGCACCACAACCACCCACTGACATCCCCACATCTGCATTCATCTCTGAGTCGTATTTCCTACAATGCACTCCCATTGTGGAGAATCACGCTGTAGTATTAACCATTGAGGAGGAGGAAGATGAGCAGGCAATGAAGGTACTAACTGTCACCAGATCAAAGGCAAAAACTATGACGGAGAACACCCCCATCCCACAAGATGTTTTTCCCTCCTCAAAAGCATGTCTCTCATCCCCCACCTCTACCAATGTCATTGAAGCCTTGAAGGGACCAGCTGTCACAAGTACTAAATACAAATCATTATTATTTCCTTTCAACCATTGGTATTAAGCACCTATTCCCAGCGCTAACTCCTAAAAAACCTACATACGTTGTCACACACCAAAAGTGTTTGGTAGCGAGAACATGGCTTTTTCATTTTAATATTCATTTCCCATATCACTCCTTACGTCTATCTTCTTTCATTTTCCCAACTTCACAATTCTCGAGTTATTTCAAGACCATTACAACATTTGGCGTTCTTTCGGCTCACCACATTCAACAAGGTTGATTCACTTTCCTCAAATTCCCACGCTTCCAATGCCCTCCCATCTTCGACCCTTACACTCCCAGACGACCTCTATGTTCAGCCAGACCTTGCCATGTTGTGCAAAAATCTCGAAATCCACACATTATACATCCATTTCCTCATCATTCCCCAATCCTCTTCCACAACTTCTTCCACCATTCCTTCCAAGCCATTATCCACTCGATCCTCACAACCATGATGACTATGAATGCCCACATCAATCTATCCTCCCCACTCATCCTAGAGATTGCAAACAAATCAGCCAACCTATGCAGATGACCATCCCTTATCGTGTTGGGGAAGAGCCTCACAGACTGTATTTACCCTATGATCCCTGCAAGTCGACATCCTGCATGGCAACCACATGACATCTTTACACCAGGC
>QFEN01000249.1:18032-33861 GCA_003316125.1 Auricularia polytricha
TATGACTCATGCCCCAACCTTATTATTCATCTTGTTCTATTTTTTGCTTATGCTTGGTAATGACCCCTGAAGTGCAGCACTTATTCTTCCATGACCTTCTATGACCTTCCTTACCCCCATCATTTTCTTACTCTTATGGCTGAGCACAGTTTTGCATACGCAAGAGTACGCAAAACACAGAAACATATATAAACCCCTGTACTTTAGCTACAGAACACAATTCAATTCAGCTTCCCAGTTCTCAGTTTATGTCCAGTTCCTTCTGGAGCCTCAGATAGGCTTCATATTCATTCAGTCTTCGACATCTTTGACATTGTTCACCTGGAACATTGTCTCATTCCCCTACGTTTATTCAAGTCATTCCAGTCAGCTGCCTCGAGTGCAGTATTACTCTTTCTTCGCCCTCCAACACTGCTAGGTCCTCCAAGACTTGGTAGTGCTCATCATCCCACACCCATAAAACCTTCAACACTCGAAGTGTTTGGAGTACTACAAGGATTGGACCACCCCTTTTATCACAACTACTGTACCCAGTGCTTCTCAGCATAAGGACCACTGAGCAGTAGCATTGTTTTGGTTTGTTTTGTTTTGTTGAGGTTTTCAACAGGCCAGCAACGAAGATCGACAATGTACCAATGTTTACTCGAAACCCTAATCCTACTCCAAGCATAGACACTATCATATCATGTGACGAATCACAGGACACAA
Organism: Auricularia polytricha; assembly: GCA_003316125.1. Classification (NCBI taxonomy): domain Eukaryota; kingdom Fungi; phylum Basidiomycota; class Agaricomycetes; order Auriculariales; family Auriculariaceae; genus Auricularia; species Auricularia polytricha. The sequence goes on from QFEN01000249.1 coordinate 18,741, forward strand.
CACATGACCAATTCCAGAACTTATCCGCAGCAGCCTCATTTCTCATGACGTCATAGTTACCCTTCACATTATCACATTGTACGATTCTGTTTACTATTTTATGATTGGTAAGTAGTTAGAACTCAGTTTGTATCTCCACTTGAATATGTGTATATAGTTAGGTTGATTGTAGTCAATAGTTCTTTAGTTCAAACCTCTTGTCTGTACATTTGTACCAGCCCAGACGTCCTTGCTCAATATCATCTCTTTGTGGTTTACTCTTTGTTTGAGTCCTGTGTCTTCACCCTCCATTAACTCGGTATAGGGGTTGTGACACCAGCGTTCAAATATGAGTCGAAGGCTGCCTTACCTGATGCAGCTAAGCATGTCTATGAGAGGATCCTTAACACTCCCATCTCCAATCTGACAATATCTGACCTGCTGGCAATCAGCCCAGACCTTCAAAAGGAAGCTGTTGAGCACTCACAGACTCACTGGGTACCCGCACCCTCCACTACAATCTCAGCTAATGCACTTGTGTCAGCTACACCACCCCTGCTACAGATTGAACACGCGACTCCTCTGCATGATGTTAAATGGGACCCACTCTGAGCTAGGCCTACTCAGCAAAGGATCAGAGATAGTGGTGATATGAGAGGATGTGTGGAAAGAGACACAAGCACCAATGAATGCAAGTGTGCAAATGAGGATGCAAACAGCAAATGGTGGCTCGCAAGATATGAAAGGTTGTATTGAGATGCTGGAAATATTTAATCAAAAGCTTAATTGTTTTTCTTGTAACACCCAGCATGATTGTGATCCAAGCCCATGATAAACTGAAAAATACCTTTGAATTATAAGAATTATCGACAATTATTGAAGGTAACATTTGTAACACCCAGCGTGATTGGGATATGCCCATGATAAACTGAAATACATTGGTCAAATACCTTTGAATTATAAGAATTATCAAAGGATTATCAGGGGGGTAACATAATCTATCTAATCTCCTAAAAATGCTAATTGTCTGAAATTCAGCCAATTATCAAGAATTACTTATGATTAGACAATATTAGCAGAGGAGGTTTTTCCTGATCTAGTAGCTTCGAAACTGCTAACCTGCCTTCAGATGTTAGGCACTTCACACAATGGTGTCGAGCCTTTAAGCAAGTCGCGAAATTTACTGTCGCCCACTCGGGCCAACACGTACTTGTTATTTGGAAGATATCGACCTTCACTCGTAGCTTCGTAATTGTGAACCTCCCTTCTGATGTGGCATTCTTGATCAATCTAGTAGCTTTTGCCACCCCTTCACTTCAACTGTGAGTTTGAGTGATATCACGACCTTTCCCGATCGGAAAATTTTGTAGGAAAATTAGGGAATTCTGCTCTTTCCTCTATAAGGCCAAACATAACAATGTGATCATCAATAGCAGAATTATACTACCAGGTTCTTGTAATTATGTACTGTATATCGTGATATATGCATTCTACTTTCCTCGCCGGTTCACTGATGTCATATTCCACCCAAGCAGGGTGTGGTGCTACGCCCCCTTGACGCCCCCCGCACCTTCTCCAAGGGGCGGCGGGGGGATGTTCGGCATATCATTCAAGTCTGTGTTAGTCAACGCGTCGGACGTGTCGTTGTGGGCTCACTCGCTCTGACGTGGTTGTCCTCACCTCCTGTAGCCAGCCTACAGGCTGCGCAGAAAAATTAGTTTCTTGCGTTCAATGCTTTTTGAATTCGAATAGGATAGGTTGAAAGTCGCAAATGGATATTTGGCTTTGCATCATGCCATTCGCGTTGAATCTCGAGGGTGCGTTAACGCATTTTTCAAAGTTCTATCATGGAAAGACTACGGTAGCAGAATGAAGCGTCATATAGGTACTAGCTTACGCTCACTGCATACTGCTTAGTGCCGACCGAAAGGGATCGCTTGTAAAATATTCATATTGGCCCAGACGTTCTGGAAAGCAGGGCAACACCACCAGCACTTCCCAGAAGAACCTGATGTCAATCCCAGAATGTCTGGCGAGAATAGAAGATAACGGACTCGATGTAACTATATTTGATGTATGCAAATTATTCCCTCTAATCCTACAAGGCGCCCATGGACGGATAGTAGTTACACTCTTAGTTTCTTATCTTCCTCAAATGTGTCTTTGACCTGCAAAACGCAGTCAAAACAAAGTTACCTGAAGGACGCGTGGCACCTACTTTCTGGAAGAACACGTCGTCAGTCAGTACTCGCATGCCTACAGCCGCGAGCGCCTTCGATACCACCAAACAGGCGTCATGGGATGCTTCAGAACGTGCAGCTTCCGTGAATCCTGGGGTATGATTCCCGCCGTCGGGAATGGTCGGGATGGCTTGAGCCCAACGTTAGTGTCTTGCTCGTTGGTTCTGAACATGCGCTACTTACAAAAACCAGGGTGAAGACCAGGCATCACTGACGAAAAATAACTTCGTTAGCAAAGGTTGTCTACCCCCCCCCGGTCATGGAGGTTAGACACACAGTATGAAATGTTCCCCTTGTGGTCCGAAACATCAGCTCTATCGCACTTTCTGGATGAGTGACATACTCACGAAATCAGTAGAAGCACTCTTGATACCCCATTCATAATCGATAGCACCATAGCGCTTCAGAACGACATCAGCAAGCTCGTCGCCTGATATGATATTTAGTACCAAGCCACTGCACGCCGTGATATCATACCAAGTGCTTTGTTTTGCCTGATTTCGTTGCCTATCGATCCGATCGTAACTTGAACTTTGCATCCAGATGCGAGTGCGGCTGCTCTGTGACGAACAGAAATAATGCCGCTTAATCAATCGAACATGTTGATAGTGAAAGACTGACTGACTCGAAGCAGGAAATGACGCGCTTCCTGGTATCTTCCATCTCTGATGTTGTGGGAGCACGGACTAACCACCTGTACTTGTGTATAGAGCGATCGAAGCAGGGAATTCCTGAGATCGGCTTACTGCATTATGGCGTGGTCCGGGATGACTGATTTTTCGAAGATTATCTTCCAAGTGTTTCTACGGAGAGTGAAAATCTCACTGTTTGGAGCCCAATCCTTTCCTTCAAAGATGCCGTGCACGCGGTGAGTAGGTTTGATCTGCTGACGAAGAAGGGAAACGTTATTATATGCAAGGACGGCCGCATCAAGTGCATTTAGTCCCTCCCAGGGGCTTAACCCAGCATGAGCACTTCAAACGCGAATAATGAGATACCGCAACTCGATAAAGAGTATGAAATACGCTCACGTATGGCCTTGATACTCCACCGTGATGCGAGAGATAGCCAAGCTGCTAGACAAACTAATAGAGTGGCGAGGGCCAGGTGCGGGATGACTCCTTTAAAGCAGGTTGAGTAACCCTGGTCATCTGATCTGGACAACCGTTAGAGGAACTGACATGAGGCATACATCCATTTCATCATAAGCCCCCTTTTCATACAGTATGACCTTGCCAGACCCGCCTTCTTCGGCTGCCTCGAGTGTTATTCCGAAGCCGACTATCACAAATGCAGACACCGACGCACCAGGTGTACCCAACAGAACTACCTTCCCATCGATGTTCAGCCTCTCCATAGCAGCCTTGGCTGCAAGAGCTACCGCTACTCCAGAAATCCCAATAAGATTGTGTCCACAAGCGTGTCCGATCCCAGGGAGCGCATCCATCTCAGAGTTGACACCCAAAATGCGCCCTCCTTGTCCATGGGTGTAGGTAGCCACCCACGCAGTCTCAAGATGATAATGCTTAGTCACTGCGAAACCATGTTTTTCCATAAATGCAGTGTATGCGTCGTGGGCATATCTGTGACGATGCTCTGAGTGCTTGCGCATAGCAATGGCGTACGATGAGATCCAACATACTTTTCTTGGAATTTCAGCTCTGGATGGCCTTTCGAAAATGCGTCAGTATAAGATGCGTTGCGAGAAACAGAAGCACCGCTCTAAGGGTTGATCACCATGAATATCGAGACTTAAAACCTTCAGCTCCCTGGTCAGTCCATCAAGGGTCGTCTCGATTACGTTCAGTATGTCTGGCCTGTATATCTGGCCCTCCTGAATCGGTGGTCTGATATTTGGATCATCTTCTGGTCGCCAAACTATGTCAGACATGGCGAGAGTAGAAAGATAAAGTAGTTTGCAGACAAGGAAGCACTCGTGGGCGCTTGATTGATCGGTAGACGAACTTCATCATGACCGGGTCATTGCCGAATACCGTATCACGCAAACCAGCCAACATGATGCAAAACGTCCGCTATGATGTTGGCGCCGGCATCAAACGAGTGTTCACTTTGCTGGGCTCATTGTATTAGTGGTCCTATAGTAGGTGCGTGCACATCATGATGATCAAATCCTTTTCAATGTGGAGTCCAGCTGCAGTCTATGCGGCACTGTCACTGGCACAGTGGCCAAACACGCGTCTCTTTTCCTTTTTGTACTCGGATGGCAAGCTGCTCTGACTCGTACAGTCAGCGCGCAATTGATATCTGCACTGGCGCTACTGGTACCTTGAACCTTCGCGCCATCCACCAAGACCTGATGAATGAGTTTGTCCTGCACCTCAATCTCAGTTTTTCGAGGCTACACCAGTCTGTCACTTATCTAGATTTGTCAATAGACTGCAGGGACATTGACCTTTTTCCGTGCACTGCGTGTCTTCGTACCCGATAAACTGACTCTATGTCGCACGCGATAGTCGCGATGCTCTACTTTACCCATGTCACGAGGAAGGCACAGGCCGACCTAGACGATGTCGTCGGGACTGATCGTATCCCAGAGTTCCATGACAAAAATAGCCAACGCCCTCGTAAACGAGACCCTGCGGTGGCGGCCAGTTACTGTGCTAGGGGGAACGCCACATGCTCTCACCCAGGAGGACGAATACCAGGGCATGTGAGCCACCGTGACCTCACACAAATGAGCACCTATCGACGATAACTTGGCGTAGGTTTTAATTCCCTTTCAAAGACACCATTGATACTTACGGAAGACACGTCATCAGGGGTATCATGCACGACGCCACTATATTCCCCGACCTAGATAATTTCAGCCCCGAGCGCTTCCTTGAAACTACTGACGCGCGACTTCAAGCCTTTGACCTACCATTTGGGTGGGAAAGAAGAATTTGTGCGCTTGCGTCAATCGATATCAGCGCATTGACACGCATGTTGATTAATTATGTCACAGGTCCCAGAATGCCTCGTCCCTAAACCCGTTCTCCATCAATATTTCCCGTATCCTCTGGGTATTAGATATAACCCCTGCTATCGATGTCACTGGAGCGAAAAATTTACTGGACATCTAGATCTATACCAACGGATTAAATTCCGTCCGGTCGCTCCACGCAGCGCCAAAGTCGCCGAATTGAACAAGGGGTATGAGGGAGCAAAGAGCAGAATATCTGACTGGCAGTGTTGAACTCGTTGCCGGGTTTCGCTCCAGTAATTTGAAAACTTCTCTTGCTGACACGATGTGTACAGATGAAATACAGGAAGTGTAGGTACTTTGGATGCCTGCGAAACGTGCGTTGTACTAGAGGGCGCCCACAGATCAACCTATGGGTACCAGTATTTATTCCTCAGCGGTGTCTGCCACCATCTCTCGACACGGGCTCTGTCTGCTCATCTCCCAGACGGACCAGTTGGACCAGGGCACACATGTACCGCCGGAGGATCATGAGAACCACAGGTACAACACTTCATGTTTCTCCTCGCTGCAACAGGAGCAACCTGTGTGAATGTGTCAGCTCTGCACTACAAGGACAACAGGTCAGAATTCTTACGCTACTCTGGTGACGAGCATCGGTCATTGATACGGTTGTGTCAAGTGCGCACATGAATGCGTAAGAGTTAAAGACTGAAAGGCGTTGAAAATTGTGAGTGGCTTGTTTGCAGTCGAATCTACTGACTTCACCTTGAAGTGTCAAGGCCCTTTTATATGCCACGGGAGGTGGCGTTGGTTTATTGAGGGTCACCGCCCATTAACCAAGGTAGCCCATCGGCATACGGGGCAGTGTCGGTGCCAGCTGTGGAGCTAATCCAGAAGCATTCCCTTCCTGTAAAACAGACAAGGTTCCACGACGGGAAAAATTAAGGTCGAGGATAACATGTTGGGATGATCTCACGATACTAGTCCAAACAATAAGGATCGGGGCAAAGGTTGGCGTTTTGGCTCACGTCCGTTCCTGGAACACTCTTCCGTCCGATGTTGGCTATTGGAGTAGGGTTCATGAAAGAAAATGCAGCTTGTCACCAGATGAACCCGCGGCCCAATCTTTGCGACCATTAGCGGTGATGCCAAGTAGATTATAGATCTGGGGAGACCAAGAGGGCATCTTATCACGCATGATCCGACCGAAGAGGTGGCTAGACGTGCACTAAAGCACGCAAGGCCTATACTTGCGTAACACACTCGTCGGTTAACTTGGAATCGAACATACGCGCTGCGCATACACGTCCTTGCGTTCTCGTCACAGGTTCCTTATTTGTAAGTACTAAGTCGCATGTGCTCACCCCGAAAAATATCGGCTTTTGAAAAACGGCGTCGCACTTGATCAAATGTACGAGGATACATAACGAATTCTAAATCTGGAAGTTCGAATGGAACTTGAAGCTTGAAGCTTGAAGTGGTGCATCTTCTCAATAGCGCCCGCCGCCTACCCAACGTCGGCGGTGCTCGGAAGTTAACTTTTGCTCAACAGCTCGATTGAGGGGTAGAGCAAGAAAATATTTAGCTTCAATGAGATACAGTTCATATAGTATTACAGGAGATCCATCAATTTACATATCCAAATAGCTACAGCAAACATGGCTGGAAGTCATCCAGTTGGCCAGGAAACCAAGTAATTCAACAGCACAGCACACTATTAGTACAGAAATGAACGAGCCCATGGCAGTGTAATCAAAATAAAAGTACATGCGCACGATCACAAGTAAAACATGGTGTCCTTCAAGCTCTTGGAGACACCGCTACGCCAGAGTGCCTGTGCTTCTCGCATGACATCTTGTTCGTTCGTGCTGGCGCTACCACTGGCCGTTGTGCCATCCCCAATTTGGCCCTGAAGGAGCTTCCTCAAGTAACATCGCCCACGCTCGCACGCCACATCAGCGTAATATGCGGGGGATACAAGGCTTACGGCCTTAGTGGCGCGCGCGAACATGTAGCTCAGGGCATTCGTAAGGCCCTGAAGACCATCCGCTCCGAAGCCAATTTCATCGTGAACGACGTAGTAATGGGTCGGCTTCGTCGTACCCTGCAAACCGCCATGGGCTGCAAAAAGTGTGAGCAACTGTAAAAACACCGCTCCAATGAACAAATTTGCCTTGGAGGAAGAAGTCGAAGTCATATACTGCCGTGATCCCACGATCAACTACTGTTCCAGGCTTTGGGTTGCCGTCATTCGCAGCATCCTTCCTTTCCGTGGGATAGAACCTGGTATGATGCCTCTTGCCACAAATCACAATGGTCAGCTGGGGCCGATAAGGTTTCTTTGGCTGATCGAAGGTATGGAAGGCTTTCACTATCTCTGGGAGCTCCTCCATTCGGACGATATTAAATTGTCCCTGAATTTAGCATGAGTAACATGCACCCTGCTTCGTGGCGGATAAATCGCACCTCGGACACGCCATCACGATAAACCAGTACGCGTTTAGGTAATATTTTGCTATGCTGCCGGAAAAGTTGAAGCCTCGCGACCATCATGTCCTTGAGGTTGGTAATCATCTGAGTAGGTCGTCATTGGCCAAAGAAAAAAAATGGACTCCCTTGAGGTTCATACCTCTTTCCGCGACTCCTGGATTTCCAGACTTGCAGGGTATTGAGCGAAGTGATTGTCCACGCTTGCAACTACTGCAGCAATCGAGGCTTTGTCGAAGGAATGAGTACCCATTCGAACAATGCAAATATAACACTCACGTGTTCCTCTTGCGCTTCCAGGACCAGGGTGGGTCACATCCATTCCAACTACCATCGTTGGCTCGCTGGAGAGCCACCGGCCCGTGTTTTCATCGAGTTTATGGTTGACGCCACCCATTTTCATGTTCACCTTCAAGGCCACGTTTGCGAAATACTGCGGTTGTCCCTTCTCCTTCCTAATCTTGGCCACGTGTACACACACGGTGGCGACGTCGAGGTAGACGTCGCACAGGTGTTTTAGTCCTTCGTAAATGTTCTTGTCGCCACTTGATAGCATCACGAGCACCAAGGAAGGCTTTGGCCGCAGCTGCATCAGTTCCCCACGTATAGTTGCGATGGCACTCTTTCTAAGCGGATCGCTTCTATCTTGCGGTGGGAGGTTTGCGGCTGCAACCGGGGGCTGCTCATTTGATACAATGATCCCGCTATTCCTGCACATGCCCATAAACCCGCTGATAACGGTACGGAGGTCAGGGTCTTGAGGTCCCTGAAACTCGTCTCTACGATTACGATCGCCAATGAGTAGGACAGCCCACTTCTCCAGGCGCGCGCCCACAGCAAAACGAATGTTCCGCAGATTCCACGAAGCTCGGTCATCGACTGCGGGCGACACATTGTTGGCATACTTGAGTCCAGGTCTCGGGAGGATGCGGCCGGGGACAACTGCCATGTTGGGCCCGATAGATACGCCAAACGCGTTGAGTGTGGAACCTGGATTTACAAACCCAAGCTCACTGAGGCCGCTGTTCACGATAGCGTTGCCATTGACATTGGGTGGTTGGCATGCGACTGTAATCATAGATGCAGTATGCTCGTCCGTAAGTTTACCACGGAAAGGCTGGTCAGGCAGGATTTCGCAAACTTCGGCTGGCAGGTAGTTCTTCTTCTGCCCCCCGACATCGACAAGAGGTAGGTCAGGGTGCTTCAGGCGAATCTGATATTCTATGAACAATACAACGTCAGCATTTGGAGGAGAAAGCGTGATACTCACTCCGCAAGAAGTACTGCTCAACTGAGACTCGTCCTCCAAGTTCGTCACACGGGAAGGTGTGTTGGTGTGCGTTCTGGCGGGCAAGACCCTTGACGGTCTTTCGGTAGCCAAGATGGACAGCTTTGACCCTGACGCTTCTACAGAACGCTTCCATTCGTGCGCCGAAACTGGAGTCCCTGAAGGCCATCATCTGCACCGCAAGATTTCCAGGGGTATAGAACGCTGTGGTGCAGACATTGACGTTCACCATCAACTGACGATGAGATGGGCGCACGGAGGAGTAGAAGCCTTTCCATGCTTCTAAACCGCCGCCGAGATTCGATGGAGCAGCGGCAGAGCGGAAGAAGTAGCGATCTTGACCAACTTTGATGCCACTGCGCAATGGATGCGCGGCAAGAATGAGATTCAACGCGGAAATAACAGGAAGGGTGTTGTAGTTTCGATACTGGCCATCCCCGTTCAAGTAACTGTAAGACACACATGAGAAGGATTTGTGATGAAACACAAGACCTACTCACCTCGTGAGATCCTGTGTGTTGATTTCCTGGATAAATTTGATTGCGAGTGTATACTCTTTACCACCCTGTGCCGGAGGCCCAGTTTGGTCATCGTCATAATAGGGTACTTTGATCGTAAGAGGCTGTGCTAGAACACGAGCCGATATAAGCTTTGCACTGCTGTCGTGGGCAACGGTGCCACGCATCCCAGCTTGTTGCCACGCAGTAGTCTGTTCTGCAAGCTGGAATATACGACGCTTGACACGACGGATAGCTGTTCCAGCCGCAGGGGTGATTGCGACGTCATATTCGTAGAGCGGTCCCTTGGGAACGCGCACAGGAAAGAAATTGGTGCGAAGTTTGATTTGGACCCCAACAGTGCCAAAGTCTGGACGCAAGGGCATGCTGTCGGGGTCATTCCTGAGCTGTGTGCCCCGTAAACGAGCGACAAGTGCCTTGTCGGAGTCGTCAGCTACTCGAGCGTCGACAGTAGCTGGTTGGTTCTCGAGAAATACTCTGTGCAGAGGAGTTTTAGTCAACAAAATTTGAGAGTAGCAGTGTTCCAAACGTGACACTGACCCGCCTTGTTCTCTGGGAGCACCAAAGCCCCTTCCCCGACCTCTGTCAAACCCTCGACCCCCACGATCACCACCGCCACGGTCACCGCCTCTGCCGCCACCCCTGCCACCACGGTCAGCGCCACGAAAGCCAGAGGGTGAGTTCCGTCCCCGGTCAGCAGGGCTTCCTCGTCCCCCCCTCCCTCTGTCAAAACCACCCCGTCCTCGATCACCTCTGTAAGCCATGTTCAGCGAGTGTTTTCTGCAATATATACAGTGTGTAGAGTTTGTCTGCGTGTGCTCAATGTTGCACTGTTGTAACGTGCAGGTTCAGTAGAAGCGCCCAAAAGGAGGCTTTTGTACTCAGTTACATCACGTGAGCTTACATGAGCGTAGATGGCCAAATATATCATTCATTCATTTAATGATAATAAAGAACTTCCGGTTGAGCGACGCGAGACAGTCCAGGCTCTACTTAAATTTTAATGTATGCGCAAACGGCAACGTCTTCCTTCTCCCGCCGGGTTCCTCGCTGTACATGTGCATCGTCCGCTTCTCCCATGCTCGCCCACAACAACAAAGATGTTATGCAGCCCTTGTTTTGTCAGTTGCCGTCGGTACAAGTTGTCAACTGCTTCAAGATAAAGCCACATTGACAACCTTCTTCTAGGTATTCGCTCAAGATTGGCTGCTAGTGAGTAATATTCGGGTTTTGGAGACATTGAAGTAACACGCGCAATGACAGATCATGACTGGAAACTTGTCATTATCTCGGTATGATATATTTCCATCCTACTTGTTACACCTCTCTTTATGAATGCCCCCATTACTAGTCGATTGTGGAAAGCTGCACATATCGGTAGGTTCGCTAGCTTTACTTCGCTCTCAGATCAAGTGCTAAGATTATATATCGCCTCTGCCTAGCTATCGTAGCCGTGGTTCTGCTAGCTCAGCCTAATCAGCAACTCTTCTCAGTGTCCAAGCTTTTGGAAAAGCTAGCTCGATCTTTTTCTCAATACCTGTCACGTTCGGAATCGTGTATCGTCTTTGGCGTGCTGGACGAGAAGGTTTCGCTGGCCGAAATGCCTATAAGGGTGCCATGTTTACCGTGATCGAGTCCGGTGCACTCATTACCGACTACACCGTGGTAATGTTCGTTCTGGTCATAGCTGGCAGCCCAGCTGGTCTCATGGTAGTCAATTTTGCTGTTCAGGTTGTAGGCACCCTACGCTCCTCCCCTTCTCGTCTCACCATTACCTAGGCCATGACGCCTCTTCTCATCATCGCCCGTCTCGGCCTTGACCTGACTTACGGAGATACAAGTTTCGGCAAATCATCAAGTCCTGCCAGTGCCCAGTGCAGTGACCTTTACACCACCAGTTCAGATTGATATCGCGAAGGATATCTGTACCTACCCTGTGGCTTACATATCACCGTTTACTACTCGGAAGACAGAGTATATAGTGATGTGTAGTAACAACTCATATTTGATAGCCAGGGTCACCCCACGTGGACTGGCTGGCTAGTAGGTATATGTTCACATCACGCTCACTGTTGCTGTGCCACTTTTCTGTTGTCATTTAATCCATAGTTGTGATTCATTTTGTTTATCCAGGGGACTCGGAGGCTTCGTCAGATCAGAAGAAAGGAAAACAGTCGTGGAATCTCTGTAAAGGCCGTGAGAGTGCAAGATAGTGCTATCCTGCAACGGCAGACTCGGTCTGTTGTTACTTGTCAGATGCCTACAAAAGACGTCCTGCTTGTTGGCCTGGGTGCAGTTGGAACAATATGTACGTCATGACCAAGCTGTTACGGATGCTCATCCTTGTTCCTCCCAACCATTGGACATTTCGTGTATGTAATACATAGTACTGACACGGTCTCACTTGTAGATGCTTATATCCTTCAAAGCAGCAAGCTTGCGCGAGTCACTGCTGTTGCCCGAAGTAGTTATGATGTTATGAATGGTGAATCACAAGGCTGTCTTGCATCGAGACTGGACTCACGAAGCTGATCCGACTCCAGCTAAGGGCATACACATCCGGAGCAAAAAGTATGGCACTCACGAGAGCTGGAAACCCTACCGTCGTAAGTAACACCAGTATATTCTCCGCGGCGACAATCACAGTGCATCTTTGATTTATAGTGGTGTCGTCGGTGGCAGAAGCTGCTGATAGGCCGTATTCCTACGTGGTCCTGGCGACCAAAGCAATTCCAGAGGTGATAAAGACATCTCGGGTCCTAGAACCACTGCTTTCTCGTCCGTATAGTGAAAGGCATCCTCAGCCTACTTATGTCTTGCTCCAAAATGGACTCGGAGTGGAGCGAGACTTATATCATAGCGTCAAGGCCCTCAATCAAGGTGAACCAAAGATCATCAGCACTGTTGTATGGATTGCGACGAATTTGGTGAAGAATGTAGTCGATCACAACCACTTCGTGAGCAAAGATGGTTCATACGTATAGCAACCCTTCCGGATCTGACATACATCTCGTGCGGACACAGGATCGTGTAACCATTGGAATGTACAGACATGGAGACCACCTGACAACTGCTAATTCTCCTGAAGAATATGCTATTCTGACAGACCTTGCGACCATGCTCAGAACAGGAGGTTCAGAAGTGATCATTGCAACAGAGATTCAGCGCAAGAAATTCGCCAAGACGTTTTGGAATATCGCATTCTCCTCCTTCTCAACCCTCACTGGGTCCTCTCCTACTGCGATGTTTCGACCTCCGCCTAAAGAGGGCCAATCATATAGTCCTTACATTGCACCTCAGACAGCACCAATTGTCGAGAAAAATACCATTCCTGTTTTACGTGCGGTTCTACAAGAGATGATTGCCCTTGGTAATTTCGAACTGTAAGTTCTCCCGGGCCGTATGTCTTACCTGTTTCTTAGGGCGTGCATTGGGCTACCCGGACGACGAAGATGGTCTACCTTCTTCCCTCATTGACAGTACTATATCAACTACTGCAGAACTACACCGCGACCCTGCCCATACTACTCTCCCGAGCATGCTCCTTGATGTCCAGAATGCGCTGCCTATCGAGGTGGAGGTGATTCTTGGGGAGGTAGTCAGAATGGCCAAGGAAACGGGGGTAGATGTGCCAGTAAGCAGCACTATTTTCGCCGCCACCACCATCATAGCTAATATCTGGCCTGCAGCGTATTGAAACCCTATATTCTTTGCTGGCTATCATCCAAAACCAGACTCTTGGTGGATTTAGACAGTCTAAAGCCGAGGCAAAGTGACCCTTCGATGTCACGATATTGAAACAGTATATTTTAACGGATAAGCCATTACATTGTACGCCACCGTGGGTGTATCACAGTTAGGGCTTGTTGCAGGTACTGCAACTCTTGTCAAATATGACCTCTACTTGCAACGAAAGCCCTGTATGAGCATCCAACGGCATACTTGGGTATGTGTTATGCGACGGATCCCTGATAGATTGCTCAAAACTGTAGATGCTTCATGCTTGTTCGGTTAGTATTTGACGGGAGATGTGTCATTTTCGATGCCGGTGGTCGGAAAGTCGCAGTGAGCGGAGATTGCATGCTAGAATGGCCCGAAATGCCATATTGCAAAATATCGTGCCAGATATTCGGTGCTGGACCCTAGGAACATGAGAACCGCTGCAAATATAGGTTTGAACTCCTCTGACCCCTCTGAGTTCAACGGTGGTAAGAGTCGGATTATGTCCATACATTTCAAATGTTGGAGCGTGACATTTTCTGTTCGAGGTACAAACACCATCTGTCAGTGTCATCGGCCAACTCGCATGGTGATTGTGATGTACAACATTGTCCGCGGCCAACAGTTGACGCTTATCAGCGAAACAATATTGCTCGTGAGTGCTTCAATGATCTTATATGGATCTCGTTCAACGCCGAGTCCATTTCAAAAGAGAACGATGATTCGCCGTGCAATCAAAATATGGGCGCATGATATTGATACCAGTATCATATATTGGCAACATTGATGTGACTGTCTTCCTTCGTACATAAAGGTCGACTGGCTAGAGGAAATAGTCTGTCTTGTTTTAAAGCTTCGATAGGCTGATGTGCGTGTCATGCTCTATCAGTACTCAGTCCGTGCGGTCGTTATCACCATGAAACAAAGCACCCCCTTACCATTCAAAGATGCATAGTTCCGAACAAGTTCCGAGCTCGTGCGCCGATGAACGCATTCAACATATCGGACATTTCCGACAGATACACACGGCGCTCGCAGATTTGGAACTTGGGCAACAAAATCAGGCCCTGGCAGTTTTCGTACGAGAATCATACACTGCCATTTTGATGTGATACGATGTATTTGTCTATCTACGCCGCTTATAGTAAGATATAGGGCTTTCTCGGACACGTGCAGAAGATTTTTTAATAGCATCACCAATCTGATAAACGGATGGTAGAAGTGACCGTCGATATAATATAAGATATGGATTAAATTTTCACACCTTGCATGGCAGTGCGTGCAGGGAGGGGACTGCAGGGCTGTCTAGCGTGAAACAATTGTCAATTGCTTCGAATTCTAGCGTCGTTGATATGTAGTAGTTGCATCTCGTCATGCCTTCAGAACGCTTCTCGGTTTCGACACAGAATCGACTCCAGGGAAACTCGGTGCCACACATATGCTGACCTATCAGCTCTCAGCGGCAATCCCATTCGGTATTAATATTTGTGGCGTGGACATGTGACGTCAGATGAATTCTGGAAGAAATTCTGTTGTCCAAGTGGAGTTAGGCTGAGTTTCAGAAGGAGTGGCTCAGAAGACACTTACAAAGTTGGTGGTTTTATGCAACGTGATCCACGGCGAAATTGAAACAGGGTGAAGGTTGTTTTGGCCATGTTCCTTTGTTAACACCGACGACGTAGGATGAGTTAGCGAGAGGGTTAAGTCAACGCTAATCAAAATTGTGTCGAATGGCGACGTTTCGATTAGTACGGAAATAACCGCACGTCTTGTCTTAACTGGCAAACTACGAAATCAGTTGACCCCACACAAAAATTGGTATGTGCGCTACTGTGCACCAGGGGTGATATATTACAGATACGGTGGTATGAGTGCTAGAAGATGGGACATGCACATGCAATGCACATGTCTAGTGACTTCGGAAGGTGAAGGGGATACTATAGTGGAACAAAGAATGAACAGC
>QFEN01000249.1:47444-64384 GCA_003316125.1 Auricularia polytricha
GCTGTCCGCCTTCTATCAAGGTCTGATTATGAAACTCATCCCGCCCTTGCCCGTCAGCTTTGCCTACATTGCTTCACCCAACGAACCTTCGACGATTTACTATTTGAAGCAAAAGAGATTGGGGTTACCGGGAATGTAGGACGTCGCGCTGATATCATCTGTTCCTTCTGTATATTATCCTTCGGTGGAGACTACTGCGCACGACGCCTATTACCATGTGCAGTTGTGACTACCAATGCTACCGTCCTTTGCTTCTGAGAGAGAAAATCAATACACCGTAACACAACTTGGCGAATGGATCACCTACTAGTAGAACCCACCTGCGTGACATGTGAGATTCGGCCTCAAAGTACGTATCAAGTCTACCAAAGTCATTTACATAACCATAGCGCCGAACTTCAAGCTTTCCGACGCATTTTTTTTTTTCGAATGGTGACCCATACTAGCCCCCGTCTGTGAAGGGAAAGGGACAGAGCATGCTATGCGGCGTGAGACTGTTCTTGTTCCAGGAGAAGTGAACTGTATAGTGCCTGACGGTCGTGTGGGTAGCGGATAATGATGGAAAATGATTCCCATGATCGGTGCATGGCACTGCATGCCCAGTAAATGTCCCTTTTTAATGAAAAATAGGTTGCCGATCAAGTTGAATGTCATGGTCTGGTTGTCAAGCTTGCGTGAAAGAAGGATCGTCAATTGTTGCTCAATACATCCATGTCTGACTGCTGCGACATCATCCTCAGCCTTGTAACCTGTTGTTGTACGTGATAATTTTCTTCTAGTCATTTCTCACTGTTCAACATTACTGCAGGTATCTGCACCAATATCTGCACCAACGGTAGGAGGTCCGACCCGCGTTGTACCAAATGACTCACTCACTCAGTTGGTACTGACAGACCCTGGTGCATGTTCCTGTTGTTGTACGAAGAAGCAGGACGAAAACCTCGAGCTGGTATTCCCAGAGGTCATGCAAGATCAACCTCGGAGAAAGGACCCTATGATTGCTAATGATGCGAGCCGGGAGGTAGCAGCGAATCACGTACAAGAGCAGCGTAGAGGTCAAGGTACCATGGGTTAACATGTTGTGTGTAGGCGTACAACAGACATTAATTTCGTCTTTCAAAGAACGCTGCATATATTGAAGAGCTGCGGTATCATTTACTGACAAAACAGTAGAGTGTGGCTAACCAAACGAGAATACATACGTATCAGCGGACGCACGCAAGGGAAAGGACATCGACGACATACGTTACTCATCCAAACCTATAGTCATTAGTACACCCTCTGAGTTTAACTGCTGACCCCGTTCTTCGCAAGATATCTTGCGTTCACAGCAACGAAATGGTATGCGACCACGGTGATCATAGCGAGGGCACCAAGATAGTTCGCCAGATTGTACAGCGTCTGGTGGCTCATCATTTTGGAAGCAAGGGAGTGGGTGCGACCTAGTCAGTGAATGGTTCGAATATTAAGGAAGTGGACGATTTATGTATATGACACGTACTTTTAGCTTGGTAGTCGTGGTCTGGTCAAACACTTCAAAATACAGGAGTTCGCAAACTGCTGTGACGTTAGTTGTCCTTGTTTGTTCCCGCCGGAAAACATCGGGTCTAAACATCCAACGCCGCACCAACAATTCAGTCATCGTCGGTGTATCACTTCCCCCATCATGCGTCCCACTGCTGCACGTTCAGATGGAATGCCTGGACGTACGTTTTTTCCTTTTTTTTTTTTATCATGGAATAGTTGTGCTAATATCGAGCTCACAGCTAAAACATTTGTGAGTTTATTGTGCAGCCAATAGTAAGCATCGGCTGTTCTTACCTCCTTCCATAGAACACTTGGTGGGGTGACACCAGCATACAAAAACAGAGAGGAGTGGTTGTTTACAGTGCGTCGCATCTGTCCCGACTGTCTTCTTGAAAGATGTCTCTAACTTTGGGTGCTTCCCACTTGTCGTGTCATTCCTCGTCGTGTTTCTACCATGATGCGGGTTCTCTATCTTCCCTTATTTCTACACCGGCAGCTGTCTCGCCATTTAGACAGCGGGGCTCCAAAGCCATAATCAGAGGATGGCTATTCAACGGCTACAGGCGTCTTGCTGCCCAGGTTCCCTACTGGATAGTCCCCTTTGCTATTGGTGCGTGTCACTTGTTACGTTCATCCATAAGGCAGCTCATCAGGCTCCAGGATATGGAACATATACGTGGGCTAAACGCCGTGACGCTTGGCAGAACAGCAAAGCCGGACATATTGCGCTGGGCGGCCACCACTGAGGTATCTTGTTAGATTTACCAGTTCCTAAATAGACTTGCTTTCGTTTTAATGGACGTTTGCGATAACCGGAATGTTCGTTCTCCTGAACTCTAGTTCGGATCCTACGTGATACCATACCCCATTAACAGTGGCCTGATATTGATGGGAATGCATGATCATGCAAAGTCAGACTCGCGTCATCCTAAGGAGCACTTTGACGTGATAATGAAGAACGGCTGACTGATTTGTGATCACGACTAATTGCGCCAAGTACACACTGAGAGGGGCTATGACATGTGTATAAATATCGCGAAAGTCAGCACGATAGTCATTACACCTCCCTTCTCACAGTTTGAAAGATGTCTTCAGTTCGCCCTTTGTTCGTAGTCGCTGGTATCGGCAATGGCACCGGTAAGTCCTACTCAGTGGGTGCAAGCACGTAGGGCTAACGTCCTGCACAGGGACAGGAGCTGCAACCGCGTACATACATATCACATTCTTCTTCTTCGACTTGCACTGATAGTTTATAAACAAATTACAGCCGTCTCTTTGCCCAATCTGGTTACAGAGTCGCTCTCATCTCCCGAGGACCAGAGTACCTCAATAAGCTCGCTACAGAGCTTAACCAATCAGGCGGAGAGGTGCTGTATCTGACTCCTATTCGTATATGCACCTCCTTCCAGAAATGTTGACCAGCTCGTTTGGAACAGGCCGCAACCTTCCCCCTCAAAGACTACACCCCCGCATCCATCAAGTCCGCATTCGCTTCCCTCAAGTCTCACTGGCCCTCCTCCCCTCTCCGCGTCGCAGTCTTCAACGCGGGCTACGGTGTCTGGAAGCCATTCCTTGACATCACAGAAGACGAAGTACGTGAGTCGATCGACACTAATATAGTGGCGGCATTTGCCTTTGCACGCGCGACCCTTCTCGAGTTCACAAAGCTCGAACTGGAGACTGCGAACGAGGGCGGAATTGCTGGTGATGCTCGCAAAAGGGGCACCCTAATATTCACCGGCGCAACGGCTTCTATCAGAGGCAACACCCTGACCTCTGCATTTTCTGCAAGCAAGTTTGGTATAAGGGCTTTGTCGCAGAGCTTAGCCAAAGAGTTCAGCAAGCAGAATATTCACGTGGGTGTCTTCTGCATCGTCCCTGGATTGTTTGCAGACTGAGACCTTAACTCTTAGGTTGCTCATGTGAGTCACCATCTTCCGGTGTAGAGAGTTTTATGAACGTTTTGAGCGTGCTACGCAGAGTATCATCGACGGCAGTAAGCATGATGTCAGCAACTACAAAAGATCGTCTCATGAGGAACAGGTATTCTTACTGACCGCACCAAATCTCGTCGCAACGACTCCTCTTGGGAGGCTAACCAGGATGCTCGGCTTGATCCCGACGCTATCGCAAAGGTTGGAGCGTTCTTGTGGTAGCACGCGTCTGAACTCATCGCACCCCTCAGTCTTATCTGCACCTCGTCAAGCAAGATAGTTCAGCCTGGACCTGGGAAATCGACCGTAAGCGTGGTTGCGATCTGCCATTACCCATTTTTCACAGTCTTCCGAACAGTGCGTCCTGCCCACGAAAAGTGGTGAGCAACTCGCCCAGCAAATTTTGGTTTGGAGTGAAAGCAAAATCAAAAGTCATCGTATTTGTAAGTTTGGCAATGTAGCTATGTTGTTCGTATTTGCGCCGTGTTTTCACGTCCTGTTGTTCTTTTGCTCCTCGAAAGCAACTTTCACCTGCAGTAAAATGCATAGTAGCAACCAGAAGTCCGAAAGATATTCTATCTTACCTGCTGCAAAAATTCCCCGTCCGTGATCACGCGCATGCCAACGTGAGCAAGGGCCTTTGAGACAACCAGACATGCATCGTGAGCCGCCTGCGAACGTGCCGAGTCGGTGAATGCTCGAGTATGGTTGCCACCTTCCGGGACGGTTGGTATCGCTGAGACGTAATTTTAGAGTCAAAAATCATCAGCTACAGAAGGAAGAACTGCACGAACAAAATCCGGGATGTAGGCCAGGCATCGCTGGAGCAAAATGACATTCAAAGTCTCCGCCAAACATGACGACCAAGACGTACAATACGAAACATTTCCCTTTGCTGATATCAGTATCCATAATTGAGATACTTTACAAGCATGCTCACAAAGTCGGTCGATGCACCATTGATCCCATATACATAGTCAATGACGCCGTACTTCTTCCTGACCACATTAGACAATTCGTTACCTGTGCAAAATTCTAGGAGGAATGACGAGGTTGCCATCAAGACGACACACCAAGGACTGTGTTCTGCACGAGCTCGTTCCCGGTGGATCCTCTGGTCACCTTGACTTTCGTCCCGGTTGCAAGTGCTGCTGCTCTGCGCGAAGTCTGAGATCGGGATCTCGTGAATGTAAGATAGAGTTACTCACTCGAAACAGGGAACGACGCGCTTGAATGTCTCTTCTGCTTCAACAGTGGTTGGCGCACGGATATAATAGCTGAAGCACATCACCACCTGCATCAAGTCTCTGGAGCTAGAAGCCACACATACTACATCTTTGAGTTGTCAGGGATGACTATCGCACACGCTCTCAGATGTATATCCAGCGCTGAATGACGGACATGGCTCACTACTCGGTGCCCAATTATTGCCCTCAATAATTCCATGCACGCGATGCGTAGGCTTGATCTGCTGGCGCAGCAAAGCGATGTTTGTATATGCTAGAACAGCTGCATCCAGCGAATTCTTTCCTTCCCAGGGGCTAAGTGCAGCGTGCGCACTGTCGGAGGCACGAGTCAGATTTTAAGCCAGAAGATGGTCATCGGGGGACTGCCATACGTGTGACCTGCATATTCTATCTCCAGACGTATGACTGCAAGGCAGCTGCTCAAGCTGATGGAGTGAAGGGGACCAGGAGCAGGGTGGCACCTGTCACGAGCGTGTTACGTGAGTCAACGAGAAAACAACAGTATTCAGCCAGGCTTGGTCACAGACATGAGACACGCGTCCATCTCTTTGTATGCTCCCCTCTCCAACAGCTTCACTTTCCCAAATCCGCCTTCCTCGGCTATTAGGGGTATGTGATCGGTCCGAATCCCGATCAGAGGAAACAACATACCAGGTGTACCAAGCAGAATCACCTTCCCATCGATATTGAGCTGCTCCATCGCCGCTTTTGCCGCACAGGCGACAGCGACACCTGCGATGCCGATGAGATTATGCCCACATGCATGTCCGATGCCCGGGAGCGCATCCATTTCTGAGTTCACCCCTAGAACGCGTCCGCCCCGCCCGTGGGTGTAGGTCGCAACCCATGCGGTCTCCAGGAGGTGGTGCCTCGTAACTTCGAATCCGCGCTTCTCTAGGAAAGAGGTGTACGCATTGTGCGCGTATCTGAGTGGCCGATGATTAGTTCGGTTGTACTATTGGCAACTTCGAATCGAGATGTGGGCGCACCGTTCTTCGTATTTAAGCTCTGGATGATCTGCGCATCTAAATTAGTATTTCATGACAACAGTAGATAGGCGTTTCTCGCGAGCAAATACATGATCTTACCATGAATGTCGAGGTTCAGTTCCCTTAGATCTCCGCTGAGACTATCGATAGCGGTATCTATAACCGCAAGGATATCCGGTCGATAAATTTCCCCTTCTTCCAGTGTCGGTTTGACCTTGTAGTCATCTTCTGGCCGCCAAAGAACATCAGCCTGAATTATTGTCATGTCGGGGACGATGGGTTGAAATGAAGATCAATTCCAAACTTAAAATCACTGGTAGAAAATAGTACTCCTAGCTGGGTACTTGTCCCAAGTGACAAGGTTCTTTTCCACGACCTTAGGAGGTCTTGTGGTCTGGGCGTCTACATGGTCAGTCACCGTGCAAGCAAGGTCATATGCCACCCCTCGAAATCTGACGGCGACTGATAGAGTAACCAAATACTCTGCAAAAACCCTATACATGCTTGACAAAGCTTTGCGTTTGTGTTCACCACACTTTACAGGAAGTCCTGACGGCTGCAGGTACAAGAAAATTCTCAAGACAGTTTGTTAGATGCTAGTTGACGATCTGCTGAACTTCAAGCTGTCATGATTTTCGCTGCAGAGATTAAAATTAAGGTCATGAACGAATTACTTCAAGATTTACCATAAAAGCAGTAAAAGGCAGCAGAGATAAGATATGGACAACAACCACTGCCACTGCGAGAATAACTGAGATTGGAGGTAAGAAAAGCTCAGAAAGTCCGCTCTAATCAAGCATGCAAGGTGCTAGACGGCAACACCTGCCCCTAGTTCTGTCAAAGAGCTCAGTCAAACTGCAATGTCTCCGAGGACCTGTGCGGACGTTGTGTGAAACCAAGAGTAAACAACTGTAGAGAATATAGCACGTCATCGTGACATGGATGGCGAGTAACGTGAAATATCGTGCCACGTAAGAGTCCTGCCATGGCCAACGCTTTTGCCGTTGCATGATAAGAGTTATAAGAAAAACCAATTACCTATCAAGAAAATTCGCGAGGCAATTTAATGGCTGCCACGCAAGCTGGTCATGCATGTGTTTATAATCGGGAGGTTAGCTGAAGAACGGAAGAGAACAGACTATTGAGGAAAAAAACTATGTTTGACATATACAAATTCTTCCTTCTGATCCTACAAGGTGCCCATCAAAGGTTAGCAGTTACACTCTTAATTTCTTATCTTCTTCAAATGTGTCCTTAACCTGCAAAACGAATTCAAGACGAAGTTACCTGAACGACGCGGAACACCTACTTTCCGGAGGAACGCCTCGTCAGTCAACACTCGCATGCCTACGGCCGCGAGTGCCTTCGATATCACCAAACATGCATCATGGGATACTTCGGAACGTGCAGCCTCCGTGAATCCTGGGGTATGGTTCCCGCCATCTGGAATGGTCGGGATGGCTTGAAAAAATGGTCAGTATCTTGCTTGTTGGTTCGGAACCTGCGCTACTTACAAAAACCAGGGTGAAGACCAGGCATCACTGACGAACAAGGACTTGTATAAGCAAAGGTTACCTACTCTCGGCCATGGAGGTCAGACACACAGTATGAAATGTTCCCCTTTTTTGGTCCGAAACATCAGCTCTGTCGCACTTTCTGAATGTGCGAAGCACTCACGAAATCAGTGGATGCACTCTTGATACCCCATTCATAATCTATAGCACCATAGCGCTTCAAAACAACATCAGCAAGCTCATCGCCTGGTGTGATATTCAGTACCAAGCTACTGTATCCCACGATTTCATACCAAGTGCTTTGTTTTGCGTGATTTCATTGAGTGTTGCTGTAACCGTAATTTGGGCTTTGCATCCAGATGCGAGTGCAGCTGCTCTGTGACGAGAAAGACATGACGCCGTTTAATCAATCGAACATGTTGATAGTGTATACTGACTCGAAGCAGGCAATAACACGTGTCCTGGTGTTCTCCATCTCCGACGTCGTAGGAGCACGGACTAGCCACCTATACTCGGGTCTAGAGCGCTTGAAGCGAGTGATTCCTAGGATCGACTTACTGCATTATTGCGTGGTCAGGGATGACTGATTTTTCAGAGATTATCTTCCAAGTGTTTCTACGGAGAGTGAAAATCTCACTGTTTGGAGCCCAATCCTTTCCTTCAAAGATGCCGTGCACGCGATGAGTAGGTTTAATCTGCTGACGAAGAAGGGAGATGTTATTATACGCAAGGACGGCCGCATCAAGTGCATTTTGTCCCTCCCAGGGACTCAACCCAGCATGAGCACTGTAAACACCAAGAATTAGATACTACTAGTCGATAAAAAATATGAAAGATGCTAACGTATGGCCATGATACTCCACAGTGATGAAAGAGAGAGCCAAGCAGCTAGTCAAACTAATGGAGTGGCGGGGGCCAGGTGCGGGATGGCACCTCCAAAGTAGGTTGAGTAATGCTGGTCATCTGATATGGACCCAGGTAGGAGGAACTGACATGAGGCACACATCCATCTCATCATAAGCTCCTTTTTCATATAGTATGACCTTGCCAAACCCACCCTCCTCGGCTGCCCCGTGTTATCTCGCAGTCGACCATTACAAATGCAGACAACGCACCAGGTGTACCCAGCAGAACCACCTTTCCATCGATGTTCAGCCTCTCCATAGTAGCCTTGGCTGCAAGAGCTACCGCTACGCCGGATATCCCAATAAGATTGTGTCCACAAGCATGTCCGATTCCAGGGAGCGCATCCATCTCAGAGTTGATACCCAAAACGCGCCCTCCCTGTCCATGGGTGTAGGTAGCCACCCACGCAGTCTCAAGATGATAATTTTTGGTCACTGTGAAACCATGGTTTTCCATGAACGCAGTATATGCGTCATGGGCATATCTGTGACAATTCTTCTGAGCGTTTGCGCTTAGCTATGGCACGATGAGAACCAACATACTTTTCTTCGAACCTTAGCTCTGGATGATCTTTCGAAAATGCGTGAGCGTAGGATGCGCCGATACAAAATGGAAGCACCGCTCTAAGGGGTGAATACCATGGATATCGAGACTTAGCGCCCTCAGCTCCCCGCGCAGTCCGTCGAGGGAGGTCTCAATCAAGTCGAGTATGTCTGGCCTGTATACCTGGCCCTCCTGAAGTGGGGGTCTGATGTTTGGATCATCTTCTGGCCGCCAAACTATCATGTCAGACATAGTAAGAGTAGAAAGATGACAGACAAGGGTTCGTCACAAGGAAGCACCCATGTGAGCATCCCGATAGAATGGGCTCTTGGGTGATAAAACTTCATTCAAATCTGCCAAATACGTGACATGCTTCACATACTGCGCTCAGTTGATGGGTTTAGTAATCCAGCGATTACAAGCAAAGGTATATACGTTATACAGATAGCAGATGAGCACAACAGATGCACAAAGTAAAATACTAAAATAGCGCAAGCCAGCCAACATGCAAACCGTCTACTATGATGCTGGCGCCTGCGTCAGACGAGCGTTCACCCGTAATCGGTGTTGTCGGTTTCTAAGATGGACTTCATAGTTCTGCAGCGTATCCCCAGGCCCAGAGTTATATAGCTGCAAATCAAACTTAAGTCTGCGTTGGTCCAAGTCTAGTTGTGCGGACGAACCTTGCCAGGGCAATCCAGACATTTCATCCTCCACTCTGGCATAGCACGTGGGGCCGGTCTACGCAGGATTGCCTCGAACTTATCATCTGGGTATTGGTCCTGAAGCGAACGAATTGCTGTAGTTAGCCATGGCGGAGCGGCCTGTTCACTTAACATTCAGCATCAATAAGATCCTGGTCTCAGAGGGAAAACGCTAACGTATAAGCCGTTTGAAATTGGAGCACTACTTTCCCTGGGCGAAGTAGGATGTGCAGCCCCGTTGCTTGTTGGATGGGGCGACCCAGGTGACGACACATGTCCTGCGTGGTTGGCACCGTTAACTTTTGTGACGCGTTGGGCAAGAGGAGCTTCTGTATCACTAGAGGCAGTCGATACTGGTGACATGGCTCTATCGTCTTCGGAAGCGAGTACGGGCGGTCGGGTGGAGATATCAACGGAGAGGTCTAATTTCTGTCGACTAGGCGTATCTTGGCCATCAACAGCCAACTGAGAATTTGGCGCTCGTCCTTTTCGTTTCACCCCAATTTTAACCTGTTCTGTTTCGCGCCTGAGGCTCAAATGATAATCGGGATCCTGATTATATGTTACAGGGCGGGGTCTGCGGTGTCGATGCCAGAATTTACCTGGATAACGATAAAGCGTCAGGAAGAAGTGTATGATTGATTAGCCGAAAAAATCAACGCACCACATGTGCCACATTGCGATTTGTCGCCCAATGGGCCCTTTCTTCGTCCGATAGCAACGCTCTCCGGACACCCACAGTTCGAGCAGTGCCACACCCCGTTAATCACATTAGCATGCTGTCCGTCGAGAAACTCTTTTTCCTTGGCCTCCCTCTCGAGTTCCTTGGCCTTCTTTGCGACAGCTCGCAAATCAGGGGGAGGGACACTAACCGAGGAGGTAGGTGCTTCAGTGTCAAGATACGAAGAAGGCAGCATCAACGTCGATTCAACGGCTGTCGACGGTGTGGGAGCAGTGACCTGAGCACGAGGGCGAAGCACGGAAGAAGGGTACGAAGGCGCCTTGAACAACCCTTTAGGTTTCTTCTCTTTTCCAGCAGCGACTGTAGTTATGATCTGCTGGGGAGGCAACTGCAGCGGCATGACGCTCGTGCCATTTTCTGAGGCCACCATGTTGGCAATCGTGAGAGAAGCAGCGGCGGCCGCAGCACGTCTTGAAGTCGGAGCATTCGCGGCGGCCAATGCAAGGGTTGCAGCATCCAGCTCTGGGAACCCGATGGCAGGTGTGCGGTACGTGCGATTAGGCTCCCGATCAGGTAACGCGATACCTCGACGGCCTCGTGTATTCCGTTTCCTGCGCTTGGTGAGCTCTTTCTCCCTCTCCTTCTCACTACGTTCAATCTCGCCGTCGCTGAGATAGTTGAGCAGTGGTGTGAACGACTGTACTTGATCCATCATTCTGGCACCGGATGTGAGACTGGGCAGGAAGGACATGCGCAGGTCATCGTCTTGGACAAGCGATCCATCGGAGGGGTGGCCAACGAGGAACAACGACTTTTGATAAATTTGAACTTGTTCTCGTATGCAATGCGCAATGGCCGTTCTAAAGAAGAAGTCAGTGATGAAGTCATAGACGCAGAATCCTACGCACCTGAATTCCCCACCAAGACCCAGCTCTCTCGCATACACGTCCGCGAACTGTTCAGGGGAGGCATCGATATTTTCAAGATCCCATTCAAACTGATCATCCAACTTCATAGATCCGACTATGATGTCGAGCTACGATCAGAAGATTAGCGCCGATACACGAAACACAACTGAGGATCAATCAAATACCTTGATCAAGATACGTAAATCCTCATGCACCGTCTTCTCATCGACTTCAATCTCATCCGCAGTGTGTGGCCTTTCCTGGTCAGTCTCGAATGCGTCGCTTTCCTCGACCTTGACCGATGCCATCTTGCGCCGTTTACGACCATTTCTCGAGGATACACTGCGAGTAAATGCGCTCTCTTGCCGTGATCGTTTGCGCCATGATTCCCACCATTTCACGTCTTCATCATCAAGACTACCCCGGTCCACCATGGTCAGGTCATCATCTTCAAAGAGCTTGCGATCGTAGTCGTTGGTAGCGTCTTCGGCGTCCGTCTCCCGCACGTCCGCGTCATTCCCATCTTCTTCATCCGCTTTATAGCCATCCGTCGTCGCCATCTCCCTCGCTGAGGACGGAGGTTTCCAGTCGCCGTCCACGCTGGCAATGTGAGCCTTGAAGTCGCTCAGCTGCTCTTGGATCGCTCTCGTGATAACACCATGATAACTCTGGGGCAGCGCATAATCCTCAATGAGCGTCTGCGCAAAATGCTCGGGGGTGATGACGGGATCTAAACAGCAGCGTCACCAACGAATTATAAAGTAACTCGAAGCAAGAAGCCTACCATTCAGATTCCATACAAAAGTCTCGCGCATCTTATGATGCTCCACATCAAACTCGAGTCTGATCGGCACGAGTTGCTCAGGGCGGTTGGCCAGCTCGGGAGGAAGCTTCCTGGGTCTATTAAACCCGCGGGGATCAATCAATCGCCTCAAACAAAAAGAAGACACAGCGAGAACTCACATCCGAATGCCTTCTCTCCTCACACCCTTCTTCCTCGAATTTATATTCGAGCCCCGGTCTGCATTGGGGGCTCTTGGATATCTCACATCGAACCGTTCGGGTCTACGGTTCATGCCCATGGTTGGGACATGATCACGCTCCCACCAGGCGCTTCGCGACGCAGGACCGAGCGTGCGCAACTCCTGGGCCATGCGTGCTTGTTTGGAACGGTGTAGCGCATCGTATGCAGCATCACGTTTCATGATTTCCTTCAACGTGGAGATCTCCGAAGGGGTCAGCAGCTTCACAGGATCTTCAACTGTGACCTGCGAGGAAGCACCAGCGTCTTCAGAATGGGTGGCGCCTTCAACAGGCGCCTTCTCATCTTCGCTATCGGCGGTTGCTCCGGGTTTCGAGTGTACGGTGTAAGGGATATACGAGATTTTGGTCACGGCGGGATTGAGCGATGCAAGATGAGGGGGGAGTTTTGGAACCGTAGTTGCGCCTGGATGTGGTGTGGCGGCGTTCGGGGTACCGGGAAGTGCTGGAGCGGTGGGTATTTCCCCGGCTTTGCGAACAGGAGGCATGGGGGAGCGGTGGCCTGAGGGTATTTGGCGGGCAGGAGATTGCTGATGTGGGTTGACTGGCGGTTGAGATTGCTGCCGAGGCATACCACCCATGCTACCAGCCATATTCCCCAATCCCTGGACACCGGAGTTATCGAGGCCTTGACCCATAAACGATGCGGCAGACGCCGGAGGCATACTCTGTGGCACAACAGAGGCGATAACGCATCAACGAGGAAAACAACGTTTGCAAAGTCAGTTCACGATACGCGAAGAACGGAGGTGTACTCCTCACCTGTTCACGTCCATGGAGCGAGCCCGAGCGCTCTCTCTGCATCATCTGATCTCTGTCTGGCCGCTGCATAGATTGAGGAATTACAGGGGGCCCCATGAGACCTCCCCCCGCTCCGCCTAGCATGCTGCCGCCGGCTCCCAAACCGCCCACAGTGTTGGCATTCATGTTCACCGGCCCAAGATTACCCATGCTGCCGATGCTAGGTACATTCCCCATGCCACCTACACCAGCGTTGCCCATGCTTCCCATGGCTGCGTTCATATTGCCGCCCATACCCATACTCATGCCACCACCGGGGGCGCCACTCATAGGGGCACTATGCATTCCCATCGCACCGCTTGGCATGCCCGCCATCATTCCAAGGTTGACCTGCCCACCCATGCCACCGGGCATGCCCCCAGGAGGGCCACCAGCGAGATTCATCATCCCCGACATCCTCGGTGATTGCTTCGGCGACGCAGCAAGTCCATGCGCAGAATCCGCTCTCGTCGGAGGGCGATTCAAATGCGGATTCAAATTCTGGTTCATCGCAGGATTGATATTCGACGGAGCCAGGTTCATGTGCATGACGGGGTTCATGTTCTGCTGGACCTGAGTTGGGTTCATCGCAGGGTTGATATTCGAGGCCTGGTTCATGTGCGGGTTGATGTTGGCACCGGGCGTCATGTTAAGGTGTGGGTTTAAATTTATGGATTGTTGGTTCATCCGTGAATTGACGTTTGAAGCACCCATAACGCCACTGGAAGTACCGGGTCGAGAGGATGGTGGGGGCATAAGGCCAGAGTCAAGGTTGTGATGGGAGTGGTGGGAGCGAATAGAAGCGGATGAGGAGGGGCGGTCGGTGACCTGAGAGACGTCCTGCGGCTGCTGACTGGGCTGCCTGTCATGGGACTGACTTGAAGCACGATCGTGTCTCCCATGCTGGCTCGGTGGGCGGTCGTGCGTCAAACTTGGGCCCCGTTCGTGGTGTTGCTGATTGGGAGCGCTTGGAGGTTGACCTATGCTAAGATGATGCCGTTGCTGCTGGAAGATGAGACGCTCCTGCGGCGACATCTGCGCCCAACGCTGAGGCGTCATGGCCATGCGTACCTGAGGGTTGCTGAGGTTTGGCATACCACTCATCATATTGGACATGCCCATGTTCCCGCTCATGTTCTGCATACCGGCAGCCATGTTCATCCCACTTCCGCTGATATTGGGCATGGCGTTGCCCATATTCATATTCTGCATTCCACCGCCACCCATGTTCATCCCAGCCATTCCACCCATAGGCGTGTGCATAGAGGCCTGGCTCATGCCGCCTTGTTGCTGTTGAAGGAGCTGTGCGGGGGTGAGGGTCAAATTAGGCCCTTGTGAATGTGATTGTTGACCCATAAGCTGTGACGGGGGAGCTGACATGAGCTGCGAGGGCGATATTGACTGGCCCTGCGTAGAGCCAAGATTAGGCGTGGAAGGGGGGATGGACTGCTGAGAGACCTGATAGTTTGGAAATTTGGCCATCATGCCATTCTGTGGATTTGGGGCGTTCTGGAAAGCGGCGAGGAAGGAAGGATTGATGTTGTTCATGTTCATGTTCATTGGCATGTTGTTCATGGCCATATTGTGCTGATTCATCGACATGGTTTGGTTCATGGGCACACCCATGTTGTTTGCGGGACTCATAGCCATATTTGACCCGTTCATTTGGGAGGGATTCATGGATATGCCTGGGTTGTTGGTGTTCATGGGGATTCCAAAGGACATGCCCGAGGACGTAGGCCGTTGGGGGAATTGGTTGTGACCGAGTTGAGTAGAACCAGGTTGGGGTGCTAATTGTGGGGAGTAGTTCATTGTGAGTCGTCTAAGATTTCATGAGGACAGACGGTCTAGAACAACATGCATGAGAGACGCACGAGTGCAGGGTCGTTAGCGCCCGACCCAGACGTTAGTGCTAGAGGGGAATAGTTAGTTAACATGGGGGGGATGGTGTAGGGGGATAGTGGAGCTTACGTTTTACAACAGGTTCTGACCAAGTTAGAGGATTTCGGATCGAGAGATAGCGTCGAAGATCTGTGATAACAAATGCTAAACGAGAAAATGAATATGATGAGATTTTATTGACCGGCCGGAAAGCGCGGGCATGCACCCTGCGTTTACTTTTGATTGTACCAATGGATTTCACTTACCAACAAAAACCTGTCCTGCGACTCAAAAGTAACTCGGAACGACTGCTGCGGAGCTGTTCCCAGGGAACGAAACTCGGCAAAAGAACAGCGCACAGACCAACTTGAAGCGTAAAAGTAGTAAATTTGAAGTCTGGATATCCTGTAATGCCAATGGCTTGAATGGCGTCGTGACAGGTCGCCAATGGTTGTCGTGTCTTGCCTGCTTGCACGAAAAAACAAGCCAACAGTCAACACAATGTACCGTCACACTTTCTTGTCACACGTCACGCTAACTATCAGGCAGCTGTGGCGTGACTCTCAACACCGTCTCCAACGATGACTAGCAGTCCTCTATACTATCTCAACAACACCTCTAATCGATGGAACACGATGGAATGAAGGAATGAAGAAGTGCCTCCGCATGTACCCGCCGATCCGAAAAAAGATGACACCCCAAGGGACCTGACATTTAACGGACTTAACGGGTCCACGCTGCGAACACAAATACACCCAAACCCCCATCCCTTCCGCTTTCCCGAAGATCTTCTCCAGAATAACGTTAGTGATCCTCGAACATCGATTCGTCGATGCAATTAGCTATGTCCTTCATCACGATCTGATCCCAGCGATTCAAACAGACAGTCTTCATTCACCAGGACCACTAATACTAGATGCCTATTACTAGTCTCCGTGGCGATCGCCAAGATGTAGCCTCCGGTTCGTTACGACTTGTACATGATTGAGTGTGGGTTAAATCCACTCGTCGTCCCTATTCCTAGAGTGGCTACCTCCTGAAATTTTAGTGTTCATTTAGTACCGTACACTGCTCCCGTTTGGCATGTCGCATATTCACCTCTGGCGCCTGAAAGAACTCACGTTCATTCGGCGCTTGCAGCACCATATCTGATAAGTAAGATTGGGTAGTACCAGTCTACAGAGGAAGACATTAACCAGACGCACGGAGATACTTTGATTCGCTCCTAACTGCAAATCTATTGCCCGCAAGTTACTACTTGCCGTCTAAATGGCCGCCTTACACATGTGCGTGGATTTAGGTTTTTCCGTCTCGTCGAGCTGTCGCGGTCGTAATGCTGAAGTAATATGTTCGTTTTTCTACAGCAAGGCTCCTTCCATCCCACCAGTGTCGTCCCATGGTGGAGTCAAAATGATTCGATAGCAACCACAAAATCAAGCCAAACAAATGACGAGAAATTCACGATCATCCATTGACAGTGTTTCTGTTCCACACAGGACATTTCAAGAGACCATTGGAAAAGATGCGAGTATGAGAACTTGTTCATTCTCCAGGTAGTCAGCATAATAAAGAAGGCACGACCGTCTTCGTTCTATATGGTCTGCCTACTTCCTCACAGCAGAATAGTCGCCTCCTACTCTATTCATCAACTTGTCCAGAAGAGGCCCCTCTAATCGTTGACGCAGCAACCAGGTTCACATCGCGTACGAACTGTAGACATTCGACGGTTTTGTGCAGTCTAGGCCTGTGAAATGAGACCATCAGCCTCACATTTAGTACCGCGTTATTGAGAGGTACGCTCACTTCGTTTACTACCCTTGTTGCGCTGATTCTTTGGTACTACGCAACACGGTTTATGACAAAATTAAAGCATCTGAATACCAGAAATCGTCCGGGGGACTCAGGGGGACGCTAACTGGTGTTCAAGAAGGTGTATGACTACACACGCGCCGCTTTCCAGGAGTGCGACTTTTCATTGTTCCTTCACACAGCAACAGCCGGATCGCCAATTTGGACGCAGGCACGTTCGTCGTTGACGTCGACGATCATTTGTCACTCGATCCCAACAGTATTGCGAATGAGCAGCTCGCTGGGTAATCATCATGAGTATCATTCATTTCGTTGCCAGCGCGGACCTTCAAAGTCACACATGCCTCATTACTGACAATGAATCTTAACACCGCGCCACCCATGCAAATGAACGCGTTGTAATTCCACCCAACTTCGCAGACAATAAATTTTATTTCGGC
Source organism: Auricularia polytricha (assembly GCA_003316125.1). Classification (NCBI taxonomy): domain Eukaryota; kingdom Fungi; phylum Basidiomycota; class Agaricomycetes; order Auriculariales; family Auriculariaceae; genus Auricularia; species Auricularia polytricha. The sequence goes on from QFEN01000249.1 coordinate 64,350, forward strand.
TATGGATACAACTATATGTTATGGACGCTCGATAG